>CM052286.1:2553445-2575710 GCA_028455765.1 Lasioglossum oenotherae | reverse complement strand
CAGTCTGTGCATGTCGTATCCGACAAAGCATTGTCACCATAAGTCTCGACAAGAATTCTATGTGCTTCAGCTGCAGATTTCTTTTGAATAAAGTAGTGCAATAAAATTCCCCGCAAATACACTTTATTTGGCACAAAAGTAGACATTTTCAGAACTGAGAAAAAATTACTTTGTTTACACTAAAGTGAACTACCATACACTGAAATTTAAGGTAGATACACTACTGCCTTGCATGTGTGTTACCATTCGAAATTCCACGAACGGGGTACTGCTACTGCCATCTTTGAAGAAACAGCGAGAACTTATTCAAGGTCCTAATAACAATCGACCTGCCATCGCTGTCACTTTCGTCAATGTCGCGGAATTAATCAAGATAGTTCCTTATCGGGGAACGAGCTGCTGGATCGCGTAATGCGAAGTGTCAATTCGATATCAACCCTTTGCACTGTTTAATGCAAGTTGTTTGTCGTGTATTTGTTTCTTCGTAAGCTCAAATTGAGATACACAAAGCTCACTAACAGCTGTTCGCATTTTTGTTAAATAAACGGGACACAGCTTCGCGGTTGTTGATCAATAATTGAATGCTCCCCCTTTTTCGCAGCCCTTCGAAGGACAGCGTCGGTCAATTAGGTTCGACTTGGCGGTGACGTTAGAATTATCAGTCCGTTGCGTAAGGATTGATTAATTAATACCACGGCGCTTTGTGGTAATGTAATCTTCAATTATCTGCGAATGTCAGCACTTTCGCGTGGCACTTCAAAGGGTATGAAGTGACGGTATAATTACGTTGGACTCGGCGATAACACAGCAATTATTCGGTGAATTGTGTTAGGACGTGTGCGGAGCAGTTGAAAATTGATATCTATTCCACTGGTGAATTTAATGCAATTTGAAACCCTTTTCCTCGAAGTGGTCCCCTTGTTTTATTTCAGAACTTGCCAGAACATTATACGTGTACACCATGTTCCTCCTATTGTATCTTCAGGTCTTATTTCTGGAAGTTTATAACTTTAAAATTTACTAATCGTGCTTCATAGAACTTTAACATTATTTTCCTCGTAACTAAAGCCTCGTATCAAACAATTTCGTGTCATAATTTTTATTTATTTGTTCATGTAGAATCACTCTGAACCATCCGTCACATATTCCACCACATTATCATCATTCTGTCAAACCAGTTGCACTTCAAGTGCACCTAGCAATTCACGCGTTTCTCGAAGAACCGCGACTCATAAGGAAGCGCAAGGCGACCAGGACACACACTATTGCACACCTCGGTACAATGTTTATAATTGCCGTTTCCACGGTCGCGTTTCTTAACAAATTCGATAAAGGATCCGGGCGGGGAAGTTCGAGCGGATTCCTAGATAGCAACAAATAGCTTCGTTAGCCGCCGGTTATTGGGGATCAAAGCCGCTGGGTGGACAACTAATTAACGTCGGTATGAATGTTCTTCGATAAGATTATCGGTATATAACGCTGGCCGGGTACAAATCTTCGCGATCCCGATCCCGATTCGAGAACCCCCCACAAAGAAACCTCGCGGCCGGACGTCGCAGCTAATTAAAGGGTGCGTTCGAACGGTCATAAAACTAGCAGAGGCGGGGATCGGTACCTCGATCCCGATCTACCTCCGGAGAGAACACGGCCGATCTTCGCACATAACTTCGCCCTCTTAAGGAATTTCCAACCCGGGGACACAGCGCGTTTTTAACGGGACCAAGCGGGTTCGACTTTCGAATCTCTCCCTGATCGCAGTCGTTCACGCGGAATGTAATTAACGATCGCCGGGGACGTTTATCACAAAAAGCAACCAATTCCCGGCTGGCTACCGATTCCCGCTACCATTCCTCCTCTTTCTCGTCATCGTTACCCTTAAACTTTTCTTATTATCCGAATCCCCTAACCATCGGTTTTCATTAGAACGCGCTGGTCGGAATTTGGTCTCGAGTATTCCTCCCTTTGCTGATAAGTGGACTACGGATTTTATGCATTATGAAACGGGTGAGTGCAGTTCCAAACGGTGGAAAGCTTGAGGAGGGATTCTGGTGTAACTCGCCGAAAAAGACGATTTTTTTATTACATTATACAAAATATAAAGCTAACAACACTGTGCAACAAATTTCAACTTTTTCATGATTTCAATATACTGTTGGGTCCTTCTTATAGAGTTTTTTGCGCTGATTCCGAATCTGTCTTTAATTTTTCTCCTATACGCACAGTTTTTGAGAAACATGGCTTTGAAAAAGAAAACATATTTTTCGACTTTAAACAATATTGTGGTGTTATTATAAAAGTTATTGAATTGTTCTTTACAGCAAAAGATTCTGTAGACTTTCCCGAATACAGTGATATCCAATATTAATACATTATGATTATTTGAACATATTTAAACAATAATCAAAGACGGAGAGACACCACTTTTGCACCAATTTTTGAGGACATCTTTCAATTTATCTCAAAAAATAACGGTCCAGCGGAAAATCGAACTATACCACGCGATAGAGCAGACTTTTATCTTGAGATACCACCCTTTCAAGTTTGTAACGTCGACGTTTCTTTCGAACCAGAAAGCAAAATATTCCGTTCTGGTGGTGAGCGCCACTGGTGACAATTCATGTCGGGCGAAGATATTTTCCGTCTTTAATCATTGTTTAAATATGTTTAAACAATCATAATGTATTAATATTGGATATCGCTGAATTCGGGAAAGTATACAGAATCTTTTGCTGTAAAGTACAATTCAATATCTTTTATAATAACATCACAATATTTGTTTAAAGTTGAAAAATATGTTTTGTTTCAAAGCCATGTTTCTCAAAAACTGTGCGCATAGGAGAAAAATTGAAGACAGATTCGGAATCAGCGCAAAAAAACTCTGTAAGAAGGATCCAACAGTATATTGAATACAAATTTGGTGTTGTACAGTGAAATTTTTGGAGATAACTCGGGAATTAGAAGACGTGGAACAATAATTTGAAAAAAAATTCAGTGACAGGTATATGGTTGCGAAGGGTTAATGGGTCAAACGATTTGATACATGCGAGATTTAATACCAAAATCGTAATAAAAATTCTAGGAACTTCCAATCGTTTATAAATGCATGTAGTGTTCTTTGATCACGCTTTTCTGCCACTTTTGTCTAATTCTGGAGCGAAATCGAGCATCGCACGAAGCCGGCGATAAAGAGGCTTCTCGTTAGTTGGGAATTGGTCGAGCGCGTGCAGAAACGAGATGGTCCACGGCGAATTCCGCAAGGAATGACGTCGGCTCTTGCGCCCGCTCATGCGGAACCTCATCTTTCCCATGTGTGGCCGTGTCACAAAGAGGAGAGAGATTCCGGGGGGCCCCACAAAAGGAACGACGATCGGTCGTTACGCTACCGAATCGGCGGCTTCGCGACGATCGTTCGAAAGGGAACAAGTGAACCTGGTTGCGTGCGGATCGAAGGGTAAAACGCGGAAGGAACGTGGACGTCGCGGATGATTGCGTCCTAATCAGACCCACGTTTCCTTTAACTCGCCGAAAAAAGGGAGTTCGATCGAGAGTGGACTCGTACTGGCGAACGTCCCGAAACCGACGAAGCCGACGGGCCTGGCCATTAATAGATTAGCAGGTTGTAACATTGTCCGGACCACACAAGCTATTAAAATGTAAATTGACCACGGTTCGTTTGACTAAACAGTCACCAGAGACCGGGATGACGATTCCGTCGCGTCGATACTGCTCGGCGAACGATTCCCTTCGCCGACGCGTTTGGCGAATTAAAAAAGCCGAAAATTTGATGCGCGAAACAGTTCGATTCTGTCGGTGACTTTGTTGGATTTACCGACAGTTTCAAAATCGCCTCTACTTTTACAATACCTTAAGGGGGTAGTATACCCTCGATTTGCAACTAGAAAATCAGTATGACCAACTAGAAAATCAGAAGGCCAACGTCCGTGCAAAAAAAGAGTTTGGTAACACTGAGAAACACGCACTGTTTGATGTACACGAGGTGGCGTTGCTTGCTATTTCCATATTACAAGGTTACAAGGTTACTTTATTTAGAGTGATAGGTGTTTTATACACCTGTTACACTGTATACACATAGTTTTTTTTACATACAAATCATTTATACATATAATCCCTTCAAAGCCTCCCAAGCAGACTTTGTACTTTCAATGTTACGGTACAGTAGCGCATTAGTCCTCCTGACTGGACGCCATCTCGTCTAAACTGGCTGAACTAAATTTGGCTCTAGCTTGCTCTGGACTCTGTCTTGATGAACGTAATATGGGGAAATTCTGCTAATGTGCGCCCAGACGTTGTTTGACCTTATACGAGCATATTTTGAGCTGGGTGAGGGCTCATTTTAAAGAGGAAGGTTTTTCCAATCGCGCCCTTCTCATTATATAAGTCAAAAATGTCTTTTAGAGACAGAAAAATGCATTGAAATCTGCGGGTTTTTTTCCTAGATTTTTGGGCCCTCATATTATTAGATATAAACATAATCTCGTCAAAATCATGAGAAGGGCGCGATGGGATAAACCTTCCTCTTTAAAATGAGCCCTCACACAGCCCACAATTTGCTCAAATAAGGTCAAACAACGTCTGGGCGCAAACCCATGTTTTGACCCAAAATCAAGTAAGATTCTAGGTATTTTCTAGTTACAAATCGAGGGTATACTACCCCCTTAAAAATAACCGAAGGCAGTATAAGGGCTGCAAGCCAGATGTGTTGGAAGAGGGTGTTGCCTGGAAAAACCCTTGACGCACCAAGGCCAATAAATAAGACAGAGACCCATAGATATACTATATAGGACCCCGTTTCCTTTTTCGAGAGTCGAGTACTGTTCAGGTGAGTTTTAGTTAGTCTGCTGCAGATCCTATTCAAGGAAAGACGTTTCGTTCCGAGCCGTTAAATAAAGTCTTCTTTTTCGAACATTAACTCTGACTTTGTTTAATCAGCACCCCATTTCCAATAGACTTAATCGTAAATCTGTATCAAAATGACGAGTTACGAATTTTTTAATGTACAATTGCTGAGATCGTTAAAATGCACGTGTGGAGAATGTGTTTAATAAATTTATTTATTCCGATAATAAAAATGTTCTCAGTCAATTTTAAGGAATGTCTGGGAGACAATCACTTTTAGTTTTCTGTGTAATCTATTCATCTTTGTCGTGAATGCATAAAATCCACATGGTAACTATTATATATTCGAAACCGTGATTGATCTGAACAATTCTGGCCATTTTTATAAAACAGTCCCTTTCAGTGCTTTGTAGGTCCAGTGTGAATTTGATTTCCCGAATTTGGAGTTAATTATTCGAACACGTTGGAAACAGATATACTGGTTTGTGCGTCAGTTTTAATTAGTAGACAATGCTATTCCCCAATGCCGAAGGCAGATTTGAAATGGTGATCAGATTACAGTTCCATGAAAACAGAAACATTGGGCAATCTAGTGTTTGGTAGGGTAACTGCAGCAGTGAATGAACATTTAAGAAATTGTTCGGGAAGATATTTTATTTTTTAAAAAAATATGTGAATTCAAGGAATCTCGTATACGCCAAATGGCTCTCTATACTTCATTTGTCAAAAATAAACGAACACAAATAAAATGAAATTATTATTATTTTTCTTTATTAAACGTTCAATAAAAAATATAAAAAATACCAGTCAATGAACACTGCATTCTAGTAATTGAACAATGATGGTCCAATGAATGAACAAAATTACTAAACAATATTCTCCTATTTATTGAACTCTTTAATCACAAAAAATCCCCTAGAATTAATTTTCTTTGGCTCCGTTATCTTTGTTAAAACATCCTGTCTCTTGTACCAAACCGAATCTGGAATCTCTGGCCATTTCCATACCTTTCCTTTTTCACATTCTACCATTGTTGTCACTTCATGAACACTCTGTTCATTTACTGGGCTATGAGTAATATCGTGGACCAGTCAATAGACACAACGAATTTTTAACGAAATGTTTATTTTATAACTATTTTTGTGATTTATATTCAAAACAGGCCATCTTAGAAACTAATGGTCAATTGGCCAATATAAACCAATAGGAATACAGCTACGAAAAAGAGTTATATATTCCATTGGCCCAAATTTGTTGAAATATACAAAACCGTTCATTTATTGGTGCCCGTTTATTCACTGGCGCAGTTACCCTACAAGTGGGATATAAAACAGAGAATACATTAACAACAATTAATTAATTAAGAATACATTAACCTGACGTCACGTGTCTTGCAATCGAGTCGGACAATTTTCAACTTGCATAGAGAGATCCACAGTCTATGATGTAACGAGACATTGAACGAAAAAGACTTTCATGAATTTTGTCAGTGGAGAAAGTAGCAAGTGTCAGTGTCCTTGGAGCTAGCCAGCAGGGGTAACGAATGCAAGATTCTCGGACACATCGTCGGGAATCTGTTAACGAGGAGATAGAGAAACGGCGTGGTACAGGGGTCCCGAGTAATACCCGTTTATTCTCCCGGCTAACAACTGTGATCCTTTGAAAGAAGCATAGCCATGACGATAATACATCCGCGGGTCCCTTGAGAAACGACGGTGGCACTGTCCCGTGGAACGCGAGGGGATGTGGCCTACGAATTACAGCAATCCGCCGAGAGTAATGTTTTTCCGTCACGTTCAAGGAGAAACGGTTACACGGGCTCGGACAATCCTATGGTCCCGTAGCAAGTATTCATGTAACATTCATCTTCCAGTTGCCAGCTTCCGCGTCTATTGTCAGCTCATACGTTGAACCCGATTTCCGTTTCGTCTTACAGAAAGATGCCACCGTGTGTCCCCCGTGTGGCCGATGGCTCCTCGCCGTCAAAGGGATTAAGCCGTCGTTACATTCGCGGCTCATTTATCACCCGATAAACGTCCCAGCCAGAAAATCGTTAGTTGTTAGCGGACGACGTCGGGCATCACGCCAACACCGTATCTCTGTTTAATCCTTCGCCACACGAAACCGCTTTAACTATAGGACTTCTTCCGAGAATATTCTGTACGCCGATTTTTCGAATTCGTCTAAAATTTAGTTGCATCGACTCCCAGCAATTGTAAATTTTTAGCAATTTATTCGAATTCTGGCAATACATTGTACTGAACTGTGATATTAAGATTTTCTTCGTCAATTGCTAGGCACAAGAATCACATAGAAACACCCATCTTTCATCATTTTAATGTGTTCAAAATTACGCGTAGATGCTTTTATATGTTCTTTCAATCTTTCTAGTGTTTCAAATTGCACCCACCCATTTTTGCTATACAAATTCGGTCCAATAACATTGATATATTTTCTGAATAATCTTAACGAAAGCTGGGAATAATCCAACAGTATTTTTAAACAATTGTAATTAGAGCAATCTACGTAATAAAGCAAAGAATCTGGAATCTGTGGCAGTTCTAGCGCAACACTGGCTTTCTGTCGATTTTTGCAATGAGTCGGCTAAGGTCTTCGACAGACGGTGACCAGGCAGCAAAAGATCGATCGTCTCTTCGATTCCATGTCGAGAAAACGCCGCGGCTCTGACATCGGACGTGACTAAACTACTTAGAAGATCGGTGCGCGGAAGATATCATTATCGTAAACGCCGGCCAACTAAAACAAATCGTGCCACCGGCTTTTAGCATTAATTAGAGACAAATTATGGCCTTAGCCGAACACAAAGCTCGCCGACGTGTCCCTGCTGTCCAGATAAATTTCTCATCTCGAGTCACACACGAAGAGGCGACTTCTTCGGTCTTCTGAAACGTTATTGCCTACCGGACACACTATTTAGATAGCGCCGGTAGACGATTCACTGATTTATGGGAGGGACAGGGTGTCGCACAGTGGTCCAAACTGCCGATTTAGGAGTGCAAAAGTCAAAAAACCAAACATGAAGTAGACATTTAATACTGTTTCTTACATCAACACATATGCCTGTAAAAGCTAAAATCGACAATTTTACTTCTCAAATCAGTTTGGAAAGTACATCGATATAAAGGACATCCTTTTCACCTATTATTTATTGTTTAGAACGTTAATACTGATTTCTAATTATAATAGCCGTGTTCAGAAGCATTAGGAAGATATGAAAAAAAATATAAAACAATTTTTCGGAAATTCTTAAATAATTTTCCTCAAAGAAGTATTAAGAAATGTATTTTTTAAGTATGTTGTAGCAAATACTAATGATATTCGCCCGTATTCGCGCTAATTTTTGCATGAATATTAGGAACGGAATATGTAGTTTATGGTTTCATCAAATTTATTTGCAGAAAATTGCAGATTAGTAAGTTGTTTTATTTTTTCTGGTACAGTTCGATGACGAGTACGCGTGGAACGAAGAGGTTTTAAGAAATTCATTTCTTAGGTTAGTAGGAAATAGTAACGATACTCGCCCGTATTCGCGTTAATTTTTGCATGAATATTAGGAATGAAATATGTAGTTTATGGTTTCATCAAATTTATTTGTAGAAAAATGCAGATTAGCAAATTATTTTATTTTTTCTGGTACAGTTCGATGACGAGTACGCGTAGGGCGTACATATATGTAACACACGTATTATTATAATAATATATAATAGACGATTAATAGACGTATTAGGCAATAATGTGCAAAGAATGCCTGGTGTTCTGGCATTGTTGTTGGAGCGCCGATTGGCAGTTATTTTCGCGAGTCGTAGAGAGTGTAAACAAAAAGAGATTGATTTCCTATTATTATGGGTCTTCCACATGAATGTTTCCCATTCTTATTGTGTCGAAGAGATCGTTAACAGCTTGGATTGTGTTAGGTTATTTAATTACATGTAAATAGAGTATAACTAGATATAAATATTGTTTTGTTTTTATTTTTATTATTATTGCGTTTTTTATATGTATTATTATTGTTGTTGTCGTAAATTTCATTTCTGAAAATTATACTTTTGTAAAAAAAGAACAATTGTGTACAAGTTTTTCTTTTCCAACACTATACATTAAAACTGTCATTATAAATTGAAATATGTTGCTCCCTCTGCTATATTTTAAGAAAAAAAAAATATTTCAATAAACTTACGGAACTCAATTAGCCTTCTTTATGCTTACCTAACGTGTATAGAATACATGTAACACAGAATTATCGATTATTAGAAGCGTTTAGACTTTTGCACTCCTATATCGGCCGTTTCGGCCACTGTGTGTCGTTACGCCGGAATCTGTTTCGCAAAAACCGTCACTTTTACGCGAAATTATTTTAAACACCTGTTGAACGTGTGTGTGATAGGTGAGACTAAACGGAGGACTCTTGATTGTGCTCTTTGTCGGATGTAAACGCATAAATTTTGTGGTGTAGTCTGTGTTACGGTCCTTGCGACAAAAGTGGCTCCGTAAATAGTGAAACAAAATAGTCGGAGAACGTGCTTCCGAGATTTGAAGGAGACCTCTGTTAAGAAACAGAATTCTGTATAAGAATACAGAACTGTATGCTTTTATTTAGGGCAGCGAGACGAATTCACTGACCTGTAACACTTTCGTCTTCCAAGGTCCTTCAAGGTCATTTAGTGCAGGGCCCAATATTTTGGCCTCGTTTAATAAATTTTGAGATGCTCTTTAGAGTCAGCACGATGAGACGTCTTCCCTGGAGAGCTAGATAGAGTGGAATCTACGTAGACTCGTTATAATTTTATATTTCTCCGAGCAGTTTAAACGATGCTCTATTCCCGTACGGGGAGCCCTGAGGATTCTGAGTCTCTTGATGTCGTTTTAAGCGCCGGCTCGTCTGTTTCGAATGTTCAAACTAATTCGATCTAACTTTTACTGACACGTGAAATGAGTTTCCCTGTGAAACGTCTCGAAATTCCTGCGGACGCAATTAATTAAACGTCCCGCGCATTTATGAAAGTGTTTCGCCTGAAAGATTAAAACTCACTCGTTTATGCTCGCTTGAAAAACTGGATTTTCCCTCTGGGTACAGGAGATTGATATCGCAGTCGGTGTACTTTAATCATCGAACACGAAATACGTTTTCAAAAAATGAATGCGATATGTTCCAATTAAAAAGACATACAGCATTCACAGCTTCTCTCTACTACGACATTAGCTGTTGGCCTCGGGAACACCAAAAATAAATAAAGTATTTTTCTTTGGACTTAACTTGAGACTTGGGCCCATGTGAACTCGGAAATACAAACATTCAACCTAAATTCTAAGTTTCTGTGAACTGTATACTGAGAAGAAAAAGTAGTCACTCCAATAACACGCGTGTTATTGTAATTTTTTTTACTTCGATGAATATCAATGTATTCTTTTCAATAGTATGAAATTTAGAAGCAAATCGTCATGTATTTGAATTGTCTATCATGAAATGATTGAAAATAGTATTTGATTCAATACCGTATATTATTATTCGTAATATTTCTTTTGTTCCTTCAATCAGATATGTTGTTAAAAAAAATTTGAGAAATGTATTGATTTATACTGGAATTGGTTCGAGGCCATATCTTATTTTTTTGAAAACATTGATGGTCAAGCTATTTGGCGGAAATGAGTTTTGCTATTGAAATTCAATAGTATTAACCCTTTGCGGTCGGAGCTATTTTAACTCGAAAACTAAACATTTCGTCCGACCTAAAATATTGCCATTTTTTAATGAGATTTTAAATTTGGTGGATATGAAATTAATATTACAGTTTATGAAATAATTAAATGTTCAGTAATTGATTATATACCTACGTATCTAATAATGTAAACAATATTTTCAATAATGGTACAGCAACTTTTAATGGCGCCTCAGAGGCGCCACTCGACTGCTAAGGGTTAAATATTAAAATAAGTTGATATGATATTGGCACTATTCAATAGTACATTTTATTGAATCAACATATATTTTTTGTTTCGACAGGATTTTTTTCTCAGTGTACAATTTCTATTTCGCAAAAGAGATAATAAAACATTCCAAGTTATTTCAAAGCATTGACAAAACCTTGGGTCGTGATTCGAGGGTTAACAATCTGAGGAGAAATCGATAGAGCAGCGCAATGTCTGTGCTCAAGAATCACTCGCTCACAAGACACACGCTAATGTCAAATAGAACAAACTGCCATCGCACTAACCATCGGAGCTTAGAGTGCACATTAAGCTAACAAGCGCCGTCCGTTTCAACTAGCCGGATCTTTCAATTATCGCTGACAAAAAGGCAATAATTCCAGCCGTTCGAGTTGTCACGGCGCGCGATTCGCAATCGGGTTGCCGCGACGCGAGAGGTATGATCGGGCATAATGCGAGACCGGTGCTCTCGCATTACAATGTAGGCAGTATTCCCACATTTAAACGGTCGTCTATAATTTCCCGAGGGGGGTCTCCGGAGCGGCGCCGTCAGATAACAATTACGTCTTGACATGATAATGGAACTCCGAGTATACAAGATAATCAGCGTTGCTCGATAGTTTTTGTCGTTAGGCAGCATTGCCTGAAATAAGGGGGTACCGGTAGGAGCACGTTCGACGCTCGAAATACGGGGCGCCAGCGGATGTAACGAGAAAATACCCTTTTTATTTCCCTCTCGTTTAGCGGGGGAATTGACTTTCGACGATCTTATACGCCGACGCTCCGGCAGCCGGAGGGATAAGAAGAGCAAAAATCCGGTATTTCTGCGAATCAGGGCAGAAGGAGACTCTCGACAATCTGGCCTGGCAAACGTCAAAATTACTCGCCGCTGTTCGGTTCCCTCTAACCATCCTCTGGCCCAACCCCTCTTTTCTCTTTCCAACCCTGCCTCCTCTGCCTCACTTCGCTGCAACCCTCCGGTTTTTCTTTCTCACGCGAGTCCGCGACTTATTCTTTCGTTCCAATGATTACACATTCACCAGGAGGAAGATAGACGGTGATCGCTGCTCCGCGAAATTGTCGAAGGTGGTCGAACCGTTCTTGAAATCACCTGGAAACTAACGGCGCAGCGGAAACAAAGGAAATTACGCACGGTATCGTGCCACCGGGTCTCTCGGTGTACACACACACGCATATACTCTTTCTCTGTTTCTCTCTTCTATGCACGTTTCACCAGCATGCTGCCTGCCGCTGCAACCAGCCTCTTTATTCAACTGTAGCAACCACGCTTGGTGCAAAAGGGGGTTTAAAGGGCGGTAAGGGGGCACAGGGGGCGTCGTGCAATAATGCGGGAGAGCGCGAGAGAAATCCGTACGAGACGGTTTCTGTTCTTCGTTAGTGATGGGACGAGAACGATGCCGGCAGCGAAAGGGGAAACGGGCCTCCGAGTCGATCTCAGCATCTACCTCGCCGGAAAAGGAAACGTCCTGCATCGCGAGGATTGTTCTTTACACAAGATCTAGCGTGGGTACCAACGGCTTGAATGCCTTCGCCGACTATTCCCCGGCACGATTTTAAATAACACTTTTATAACGTCCCACCAACGGCGCGGACTAAAATTACGAGCTGCGGCCCCGAGCCGCCAGCCAAGTCGCTCGAACCCCCTCCCCCCTCCCTCCCGCCTGCCCCTATCGCCGATACGTATTATCGAGCGTTTTAATGAACGCGAAACGGCGCCGGTTTAATTCGTTTTCTTGGTAGATTTAAGCCCGATCCACCGTAATTACCCGAACACCGACCTTTATCTGACGCGGTCGCGGATTACTCGTACCCTCCCGGCTACTTTACGTCCCTCTGCTTCGAGTACACCGGCTCGTTTCGCGATGCAGTTTCAAACGTTGCCATTTCGCAGTTTTTTTTTTTTTAAAGAGATTTTTAAAGAGACATTTAGGTTGAGCGTACGTATTTTTTGATAGAGAAGTTTGAAACACTCTGGAACATCTAAAATCTGTCTAATTGTAAGTCAACTGCTTATCCCGATCTTCGTGATTCCACTTGGTGAATTGAATTTCCGACAACGTCTGTAATTTGTAAATTGCGATATTCCGCAGCCGATATCGTCGTCCCGCACCGTATGCTTATTATTATGTTTAATGCGTACACTTTGCATCCCGCAGGATTAATTATCATTAATACCGTGATTAGTAGCGCCGTAGGAACTGGCAACCACTGTAATTCCCCGTGTCAGTTTCGCCGTAGAACAAACTTCGGTAGCAGGTAATTTCTGTTTCACGGTACTAATTCCGCTCTTCTCTCGACAAAACACCGACTTCCTGATTACATCGAGATTTAAACAACGGTCTGTCCAGTTTTCGATGCGCAAAGTACCTATCAAATCAGTCTGTACGGTCATTAGCGTAACCAGTCCGGGTAAATAGGGAGAGCGGAGCGTTATGAACCGTTGCGAACCCCGACGAGAACAGACGATTCGCTACTTCGGCTCGATCCGATCGATAAAATTTGATTGAGACCGTACGTGGTTCGATTCTGCTACAGCGAAGGAAATTATTGAAATTATCATCATAATTCCTTCGATCGATCATGCAAATATATTCATTCGAATCGGGGACATTTGGAGCATTACTTCCGCTAAACATCATTTGAGAATGTTTCGGTAACTTTTATCTTTTTACCCCGTGTAGCCTTGCAGTTTTCAGTTTCATTCGCCAGATTAAAATTTATCCTTGATAATAAAGATACTCAAGGTGACCTCCATAGTAGTTAGCTGAATCACCCTGTGTATTACTGCCAAGACTTCAAGGACGAATTTTCTGAACTATTGGGTTGGCTAGAAAGTAATTTCGATATTTCAAGGTGAAATAAAACCGAATTTCTTTATATAAACGATGAACTTTAATAAAGATACTCAAGGAGACCTCCATAGTAGTTAGCTGAATCACCCTGTGTATTACTGCCAAGACTTCAAGGACGAATTTTCTAAACTATTGGGTTGGCTAGAACGTAATCTCGATATTTTAAGGTGAAACAAAACCGAATTTCTTTATATAAACGATGAACTTTAATAAAGATACTCAAGGAGACCTCCATAGTAGTTAGCTGAATCACCCTGTGTATTACTGCCAAGACTTCAAGGACGAATTTTCTGAACTATTGGGTTGGCTAGAAAGTAATTTCGATATTTCAAGGTGAAACAAAACCGAATTTCTTTATTCAAACGATGAACTTTAATAAAGATACTCAAGGTGACCTCCGTAGTAGTTAGCTGAATCACCCTGTGTATTACTGCCAAGACTTCAAGGACGAATTTTCTAAACTATTGGGTTGGCTAGAACGTAATTTCAATATTTTAAAGTGAGACAAAACCGAATTTCTTTATTCAAACGATGAACTTTAATCAATAAAATATTTTCTTATTTATTCTTTTTTGCAAAAGATCATCGAACAAAAGGGAAAATATCTTATTCATTACAGTTAATTGCTTGAATAAAAAAGATTGGGCTTTATTTCACCTTAAAATAGCAAAATCACTTTCTTGCCAACCCAATAGAAAAAAGAGATATACCTCCCAAAGGATTAATTTAGAAAGGAAATAAATGTGCCTGTATACACGTATGTGCCAGTATCACGAGGTGCACCATTATTGGCGAAATACCCCCTCAGACGACAAGAATAGCGATAAAAATCGGGGAGTCATCGAAAATGATTTAGTACGAAAATCAGAGCAGCCGGTGGTGGTAGATACGCCGAAATAATTTCCAGATGCGGTGGGCGGTCCGGTGTGTGTAATCCCGGTTATTAAGAACCCGATCCTTTTTCAGGAAGCGGGTCGCCGTGCAACGAGAGCGAGCGAAGCGGCTCGGTGTGCGTGAGCGTACCTGAAATTCCAGGTCGCATTTTTCTTGGTGGTCCCTCGCGCGGCCCTTTTTCCCTGGGTGTCGCTCCATTTAAACTAACGACCGACAGAGGAGAGAACCGAGGGGGTGCCGTGGCGCGCGCGATCGAATCAGCCATGAGGAATCTGAACTATCGTCCCGGAAAATCTGGAATGTCTAGTCTGGCGCGCGTCACGCCCATGCCGCGACCGGGGCTGCCTGGCTCTGGCTGGCACTGGCTTTTCAGTCGACTTGATAGCCCCAATATTTATTTCGCATTGTCTCTGGTGGCCGCAGCGCGCTGCTATCGTTCCCCTCGGCTTCTTTTCTTCGGGTCTTAGGGTAGCCCAACAGGCGGAAGTCGTGAGCGCGCTACATGCATTGCATGCCGCGCGATGCGATGCGATGCGCAACACCGTCAAAGGAGCGTCCCGCGATTTCCCTATGCAAATCGGGCTCCGCGGCTCCGCTGGCTGGGCTACCCAGGCGAATCAAGGACAACCATTGCGCCCATGCTCGGAGGGAGGGGAACCATGGAGGAGAACCATCGAGTCAGGGGGACCCAAGTGGAGAGGGTGCAACGGACCGCGGCGCGGTGGGGCAGACCGGTGAACCGGCTAAAATAACCGTCGGAAATAATGCCATAGATTGGGAGGACGAGTTAGCGCGAGCATTGCGAGAAATGGACAATATATCGCCGACACGGCCATTACAAGGGACCATTAGATAGTCGACACGTCGAGATAACGAGCATTAGCCACACAACGGTCACGTTAGGTGGGTGCTCGCGAGCCACCGCTACCTACGGAGATACAACAACCCGGTAAGATCCATAGTCGACCGGAAACACGGCTGCGTGGACCGCACTGGTTCGATTTTTAACAATAATGCTGAATAAAACAAAGTCACGTGTTCGTAGAAAGGGTCGTCACCGATGGGTTCAGGACAAGTTTTAATGATTGTATCTGGGGCCGATTTGAACCCGACGTTGTAAACCTCACACCTAGATGCTAATTTTTAACAGTAAATTCAAATCACCAATGTGTTGGGTCTGATTAGGTCAACATTGAACACGAAGAGGTACCTTCAAATATATATGTGAAAAGGAATACTGTTAACTCAATTTCAACTAGAATGTATTCATTCGTTGTTCCACTTTGACGTCAACCATCTCTAACGAAATAGATTCATCCGCGACTGTTTTCAAAAACTTTTGCTCTCGACGTCCTATTTTTTTCAGAATTTAATTTTTAATTCCGAAAAATATAGAGGATCACGGGAATTAACACGGAGTCACCGGGAACAAGCGATAATTTCGTTATCCACGCTAGAGGCACCATTCGAGTATGAACACACGACGGGCGAAATGTTTCAAGCGATGAAGGTGATTTAATTGCTGTCGTTCGCGAACGAGTCTATTGTCGGAAGGTGACAAAAAAAATGTTGCTAATAAATGTACAGCTTTGTATACTTTCTATCTAACACAGTATTGATTTATTTACGACAAATTGTCCTTATTACGTAATCTTGTTCGACAATCTATAAAGTCAAAAATGGGGTTCAAAGTTTTTCATGTAACTGCGTTAGACTTTGGACATATTCTTCATATAAATTTTCTAAGGAACATACCTGCTCGACAAAAAGAGAATTAATAAAGAAACTTGATCAAGTAATTTACAATTGCGTCGCCTCGAGGCGAGTCTACAGAATGAAAAATGGCGTCCAATGCGAGAGAACGATACGGAAACAGTTGAATCTCTCCGCGTCCCGAAAGTAGAGTTGCAGCGATACTATTTGCGTGTAGTTCCCCATTGAAGTTTACTCGGCCTGAAATCTATCCACTGGGGAGCAGTTTGGCAAACTTTCCGCAACGTCGTCTTCCGACTTCTCCTCGCGAAAGTCGCGAAATTTTCGGGATATCTTTGGTAATGAGCGCTGTGCGAATACGTAATTTTCGTATTCCCCTCGCTTGGTAAAAGGAATACGCTTCGTCGCTCTACCGAACGTCCCCCGGGGGAATAATTCCTGCTAACTGTCTACCTCCGGCAACTTTCGCACCTATCGCGATTCCAGTCCGGGCTACAATAGTAACCGCTTACGATTTCTGTTTTGACCAGCCAGGAGTTAGCAGTCCTTCAAGCAGAAAGATAACATTTTACGACCGTGGTCGCAATATTTAATTAAGAACTCGCATCCGGAATTCGAATATATTACAATTCCGCAGAACGCAAAATTCATTTGCACATACACAATTATTCGGTCGCATTAAAAACTGCGAAACTCGCGTGACTGTTTTTAGTATCTTGGAACTTAACGAGATCTGGTAAACGCAGCCAATTAGACACCGTCGGCAGATCAATTGAATGTCTCATGGATAGCGTCGCACAGTGATCTAAAACGCGAAATTTAGTGCCATTTTGCCCAAAAACCAACTGTATCATATAGATATCTGTTGAGTGTTTATTGCTTTCTAAATATCCATCAACCTCGAAAATGAAAATATTAATAAAATTTAATAAAAACCATTACTGTAACAAACAATTATAGTTGGAAGTTTTGAAGATAGCCTTTCTCATGGAAAAAATTGCTTTTCTTCTTTAAGATGCCCTGACGATCCTATTTAATATTTTCCTTCCAATTTCTTTTTAAATTAAAGGTTTATCTTTAAGCTGTAAATTACCATTTGTCAATTGAAAATTAGTATTTGTAATGCATTAAGAATGTTACGCTAAATGTAATGAAGAAAATTTGCAAAATTATCAAGACTTCGCAAGGAATATCTATTGAGTCATAAGAGGTCATAGAATTTGACAAAATGGATAGTTTTCAGCATACTTTCCTCCATGTAATCATGCAAGAATCATTTCCTAGCTCGTCCTATATCAAAAGTTATTATTGTTTAAAGCCGTCCGTGCGGCTGTGCGTATTGGTTCTCGCATCCATCGCCGGGACTCCGTGACGACTAAGAAACACTTTAGACTCTAAACACTTCAAATCTTTATGCCATGCTACAATTTTTTCACCGTTATATTCTATGTTTTTTCCTGTTTATTTAAATTTTGTTTATTTATGCATTAGTTCAGTATTACCATAGTTTAGTGCAGTGTATATTAATATACAAGGAGAATTAAGTATAATTCTCCGAACGTTGTACACGTTTTAAACAATCATCTTATACGACCGTTTCTCCCACCAATATTCGGAAAAAAATGCTATCGATGAACTCGTTTGCCCGATCGACAGTTTCACGCCTACTCCAAACTTATATTGTTGTCATTTATTAAGAATGGAAGCGTTCCGTACAAATCTGAATTTATTATATTTATTATTGTTTACATTTCACTTTGTGCTTTATACAGGTACCATAGATTGTGAATTTATAAGGATCAGATCAATTTTCTGCGGAGGTTTTGTAAAATTAAGAAACAAATTTTATTCAAATAGCGATTTCTCAAAAATTTAGAAGAAGAATAATATACTGACTAAGCTGAATGTATTCCGTTCCAAAAAAAATTTGCTAAAAGTTGTTAAATTTGTAAATACGTTTAAAAAATAGTAAAAAAAGCTATTAAATAAACGAAAAGTATACCACATTATACATTGTTAAAAAAGATTACACGTTAATATCCTACACCGCAGATTTCACGTCGATATCTTTGATAGCTTAGAAGTTATACCAAAATGTCACTAAATTTCGCGTTTTAGACCACTGTGCGTCGGTGCAAATTCGTTGTGATATATCATTTAAAAAAAACCTTGCACACGCACTATAATTTCCGAGATAATGATTCACAGCTCGAGGAAGAAATATATCACGGCCGGTCTAGAATTAAGGGGGCGAGTAATACGATTCTATTAAGAAAATTAGGACACCCTCGCCCATAAAGATATCCTTTATTTTTCACTCGGTATTATTGGATCGGAGATTAAGGGTTATTTCGCGACGCAACAGCGGGGAATCACACATAAAATATTACTTCATCTTCTCGGGAGGCTGCCGCGGAATATTTTTATCTGTCCGGACTTTCGTGGTTCTCTGTTTGCAATACGTTCATTTTTCACCCGGGGAATCAATCGAAAAAAAGGAGAAGTAAGCGTAGAAAAAGGAGACGGAGGGGATGATAGAGAGAAACCGGAGGAATTTCAGCATTAAGCCCCCTGGTTCCCCCCGTCGCTCCGAGCCATCGTCGCAAGCACTATCAATTTTTCACCGCGGGAAGTTGAAATCAGGATTCCATTTTCTGTGACGCTCGAGTGTCGTCCATCGAATGGAAATGATAATACGGCCGCGGCTCTCGTCAAAGCTGGGGCCCTCTCGCCGTGGAACGAATACATAATTGTTGATTCGCGGGCAATTATAAACGACGGGGGCGAACAAACGTCTAACGAAGTCAATTGTACGGCCGCGGCACGGAAGGACGACGCCGGAATCTTCTTAAATGTACAACGAGCTCGATGCATACAAATGCGACCACTTTTCAAGACTCGCGAGCCTCCGAGCGCGGAAAATGAAATTGATTACCGGCCGCCTGTAACTTGTACCCGCGCTATTGTATCAAGAAATTATACCCGGAACGAGCCTGCTGCAAATTAGCTTATTCCCAACGCCCCTTCTCTCGCCGTAACAGATCGCTGATTCGGCGACCGGAAGCTGTTTGGTTTTTTGGGACGTTGGCATTCTTTAATGTTTCGATCGTGCTGCTGTTTGAAATTGCAACAAATTCTGTCACAAACGCATAAAGTCGTAGTGGGGTAACTGCACCAGTGAATGAACATTTAAGAAATTGTTCAGGAAGGTAGTTCATTTAAAAAAACATATGTGAATTAAAGGAATCTCATATATGCCAAATGGCTCCCTATACTTCATTTGTCAAAAATAAACGAACACAAATAAAATGAAATTATTATTATTTTTCTTTATTAAACGTTAAATAAAAAATATAAAAAATACCAGTCAATGAACACTATACCCTAGTACCAATATATTCTTACTATATTCTTTCGATTGTACCAATAGGAATACAGCTACGAAAAAGGGTCATATATTCAATTGGCCCAAGAGCCATTATCGCTAGTATGCCGTGCGGCTTAAAATTTGTTGAAATATACAAAAGCGTTCATTTACTGGTGCCCGTTTATTCACTGGTGCAGTTACCCTAGTGTAATTTCTAATGTTTTATTCTAATGTTTTATTCTTATGGATAACTAAAAAAAAAGAGAATTCATTTTAAATTTCTATCCCGTAAGAGAGTAACAAACGATATTAACTAGAATTAAATTGATTTAAGTTAAGAAGTGCAACAAAACGTCGCGATAAATGTAATAAAATAAACAAAATTGTAACTTTTTAGCGATCCTTCGAAAAGGGACCCCTCGTGAGATGACCTGAAGATTCGTTATTGTGAGGCCCGGCCCAGAAGGGAACCGTGAATTAAGTTTAATATCAGGGTCTGGGTTAAGTGGTTCTAAGGAGATTCCGGTGTTTTGAGTAATTAAGCACGGCTCGGTCCAGCGTCAGAGTGGACGGAGTAAATCGATTCGAGCCGATAGGATCGATTTTCGTGGGAGGGGGGGGGGATGTAGAATTTCGCTTAGAAAATAATGATTACGTGCCGGTGAAGCCAATAAACTTTCGGTGCCGTGGTAGTTCGTTACGTAGAACGAAGCCCCCCATCAGTTTTATAGTTTCACTGTTGCTTATCCGAGCAATCATTTTTCTCTGTTGCAGGTGAGTGCCCGTTTCGAGAAGATGGAGTTTCGGGTTGTCGGGAAGTCGTGGGGGTACTACCCACGTTTCTAAATGGTACGTGTGTCTTCTTGCTCGTGTGCACGCCTAGCTCTCGCCGTGACGTATATCCGGATGTATTCGTATCCGTGTTGCGATGGAAACCCGGGAACGTCGAGCTATCTGTCAGCTTCACAAGGAAAAGCTCCTCCATGACACTTGCTACGCAAATACGACACTATTATTTTTCCCGTCGCTGAGATGCCGGTTAAGAACAGCTCACGACTATCGTCCGCCTTTACAGAGACGGCGACAGACGGGAAACGTCGTCGACGAGTTTTCGCGATCTTCTTACCGAAAGACGTCGGTTAAGAATCCGAACATCAGCCTTGCGGAACGTTACCAACTCTCGGAACAAAATCCGGAGAGCTCTTTTCTAAATCCGGGGATCTCGGTGGAAATTAATTTGAAATTACAAACTACAATTCTGGAGATCGAAGATCCGGTGATCATTTAAATATACATATATGTATATCTCGTTGGGATTGTTTCTGTTCTTGATATTTTCTAAGGAATTAATACAAGATCGAGACAGCTCAAACATCGATCCTTCAGACCAGAGATTACAGGCATAGTGTCGCATTAAATATCCCGCGTCTTCCCATTCCGGGTTCATCGCATCGGCGACTGGGACTCGAGCTCCTTTAGCTCATCCGTCACTGACTTATACTAATGATTTCCTCTCCGTACACCTGACACGGCGACATCAGTTTCTTCGCGGGACTCGTACATCACACTTGTCAGACTTGTCTCTTCGTCACCTTCGTACTCATTCGGCGCAACAAAGTGTACATAAGTTACGCTAATATAATCGCGTACCCTCCAGCCTCTCGCAAAATAATCCGTTCGGATGATGATCCGAGCGAAAGTTAGGGTGGACGTATCGCGGGCAACACTTGGCGGAACAATGGGATTGTTTGCTCGCGGAACTGGAACGTCGGGCCTCTACGATGAAAGCGAAGACTCGGATTCGTACTTTCTTCATTACGCCCGAGCAGCCTCTTCTGTTTCGATATTACGTCCGCTCGTGCACGTCGGAACAAGCGCGAGTAACGAGTGGACGGTCGAAGCAGCCGGAACGTGAATTAATTAGAGCCGTGGACGACCGTCGAGATCGGGGTAAAAGAAAGAGGGAAGAGACGGCTCCGGGGGTGAAATCGGCGAAAATCACTGCTTTACGTGGATCATAAAAGTTACAAGAGGCTCGGGGAACGCGTTGCGCACCCTGCTGGCTTTTCCAACCCCCCCCCCCCACCCCCTCACCGTCCTCTATTCCTGCTCGAGAGGTAATACTACGGAACCCAGAGGGTTGAAAGGGGCGCGGAGGTGTGGGGAACAGTTTGCCAACTCGTGGAACGAGACTCGAACTCGATAGCGGCTACCTCGTTTCTAACCTGGCCGACCGACGACGACGACGACGACGATTGCAGGATCCGCCGGCACGTTTCGGTTCTTTGCTCTCACCCGTTCCCTTTCCACCCAGGTTTTTCCACCTTCCCCGTCAATGTCTATCCCGATACTAGGACCGCGTCCGATTTTTGTCGCGCTTCAACAGGCTGCCTCCGCGATCATGCGAACCGCTGACGAGACAAGCGAAACAGCAAGAAGAAACGACGAGAGTAACAGTCGAACCCGGCAGTGATACAGCGAACGCTGTTTGTTGCACACGATAGACCGTTCCTTCACCGAGCCTTCTGCGAAACTACTTTTTCTCATGTTCTTGTTAGCTCTGCGTCGGTTGAGATAGTCAGAGGCTGGCGACCACCTGCTAAGCTAATCACTGG
>CM052286.1:2534992-2553345 GCA_028455765.1 Lasioglossum oenotherae | reverse complement strand
GTCATCCAGTTCTGAGCTATGTTTAAAATTTCAAGCCTCTAGCTCATTGGGAAGTTAGTTTAAAATCAATTGCAAAATTTGCCACCGAACAGACAAACAAACAAACAAACTAATAAAAACGTGGTAAAATGAAAACTATGAGTTAAATGAAAAACTGTCGTTCGTTCATTTCTACTTATTTTCCCGCGTGGAACCGCATCAGGCGCGTTCGAAGCACTCCGGGACACCCCGTATAATATTAGAATGTTGCCGGAGCCGAATGGAGTCGAAGTAAAGAGGAGAGGAGGAGAGAAGAAGTAAACGATTCTGGGAAGGCTCGATTTTAAAATTCCGCAGTTATCGTGGCGCCCTTTGTTTCGCATGCGGCGCGCCCTCGATCGACAGTGTACGAGCACGCAAATGAAGCTTGAACGTTGATCGGGCTGAACGAAGAAGAGGACCAGCAGACAGTTCTCGCGAGGTTGGATAATCGTCCGGACGTTGCGATCCGGTATTACTCGGCCTCCGGGGTTAAATTGCGATCAAGGGCTTAACGGTGATTCCGAAGGCCGATGGAAGTACGTGACTGATTTCTACGATTTATTCGCGCGTACACATAGACCAGAAACGAGAGTCGACGTCGCCGCCGCCGGGCATTATCGATTCCATTCGTCGTCGAATATCCACCACGTTTATTCCGCCATTAGAAAAGACCACTATGGCCACTCTGATTTTCATTCCGGATCGGTCACACTTTCAGGACTCGAATCTTCGGAGGACGACCGTGAGAGATCCCGTGCTGTGTAATGGAAGCACGGGCTCGACTTCCATCCTCGAAAACGAGACATCGCCCGATATCGGTTTTTGACAAACTTCGATTCATGCGTCATTCATACGTGCTCCTACACCCCCGGAGGGGATCCACTGTCCGCCACCTAATCGACGCTTCGAGACGAGCTCGTTCCAGCACGTCGTCGAAGGAAATGGAATTATTTTCATTAATTATGAAGATTTATTGACACACCAGATTTTCCCGTTATTAGTTCCCGCCGCGGAATTCGCGTTTCGTATCCCGGTCCGTGAGTCGATGTTTGTACGGGCATTAATTTGAATATTCAACGGACCGAAAGTGAGCTGTACCGAATGAACGTTAATTTATGGATGAACAAATAAAACTTGTCGGTTTCGGGGGACGTTTAAGGCGTGTTTCGACGCGTCTGCTGTGGCGAACCGCGATTCCATGGACGATAATTACGGGAAAAACGGTCCGAATTAATTTACTACATCCGGATCGAATCGCTTGCAAAACTGTTCCACATTTACATATTTTTACACCGTTCCGGGGTGTTCGAATTATCAGCTTTAACATTAACACGAGATCAATAAATACATCCTTCTCGCGTTAAGCAAAACTGAATTATTATCTACCTCAGTCGTACGTTATCAGTAGACTGCGGATCTGTACAAAAAAAAATAAAAATAAAAATTGTCTGCATCGATTGCAAGAAAGAGAAACTAAGTTAAATGTTATTTCTTCCCTTAATGATTTTCATAGAGGAGAAATCATATATATTCACATGTTCGATTTTATAAATTCTCCAACAATCTTGAATTTCATCTACTCAATTTTACTATAAATGCATAAAGATCCGCAATCTAGTTATCAGATCCACCATTTCTGAGAAGAAACTTTTCAGCTGCTCACAAGACGAAGTACAGAAAAATTCCCACGATTCAAAGGAGCATATTCTTAAGCAGTTTCTTTTAACATGATTAAAATTCATCCATTACGATGTAAAGATGAACTTCCTTTGAGAACATTCACAATTTTTTCTTTTTCGCACAACAAATTTTCTTCCTCGCAGTTGCACGAGGTTCCAGCATTTTTTTCCCGGAGAGAGTGTAACTGAATATTGATTGGATACAGTGGTGTAGGTTCTTGCGGCTAGGCGAAGGGATTATTTCAATTTCCCACGGAATCGAAGATGTCATTAAAAGGCAGAGCCGGGATAATCGCGTTATGGTGATATCCCGTTCGCGGCGCGATTTCATCCTTAACGCGGCTGTGGATGGGCACTTAAAGGCCGGGGCACGAAATTAACGGCACCGGCCGTTCGCATAATCCAACGGACGAGTAACGGCGCTCTCGTTGCAATTAGCTCGCAGGAAACACACGGGCAAACGAATATTCGAAGCGAGATCGAGCCCGCCGGCTAAAGCGAGACGGGAACAGCTTACACCCTTGACAACGACACCGTTACTCGACGCCATTGTAGGCCACCTACTGTACGACATGTCCCGGCTGAATCGTACACGCGCAATCAGGCTACCGTCGATCCTCCATTCTGCACGGGACCACTATAAATACAGGGAAAGTGCGAAGCCAATCGCCGCACACCAGCTCCAACATCGATTCCGGCTAATAAACAATCATAATCATCGGAAGCGGCTTCCGATCGCAACTTTTATCGCGTCGTTACAAACAGCGGGCTTCGACGTTCGATTTTATGCTGGTCGAATGCCCATCAGTTACTATCACTCGCGTCATTGTACGAACACATCTTAAATCAGAATAATTTTCTCAAACACGAACATCATAATTCATTATTGATTTTCCATGGACGTCGAAATGTGTTCTATGAAATCTTTTCAGTAAATAACACGTCCGTAGCGTCCTCACAGTCGAATCCTGAGCAATGTTTGATAATCGAGCGATCAGGTTCCCGCAACCGATGTGGCAAACTCTCCCATATGTTCCCGCGGCGTTCACTTGTTCGGCTTGATTGAATGTCCATTTCGATTATCAGATAAATCGAACCCGAGATTATGTTGTTTCCCCGTACTCTTTTTGAGATTCTTTCAGACCATCAAGCCCGACCATGTTCGCATCCAGATCGGTATCTCGATTTCTTCGGTGTTCCAACGAATTCCAATGTGAACGAGTTCGAACGCTTTTTAGACCTCGCAAAATAAATCTAATTCACTTTTTCTACCGGTTGAAAATTGTTTGACGGAATCTGCCCGACATATCAATATGATGAGCAATATATAAGAGACACAAAACATAAAATAAATTACTGACTGATTGGCAGAAAGAACAAATTTTGAGAGAACAACAGACACTCAATTATTTCGTGTTTTAATTGAAATTGTACAGCTTCGGAACAAGTTATTTTTCAGACCGCGGAAGGACGCCGACATCGACTGAAAATCATCAAAGAATTTTTTGCCAGAGCTTTAAAACCGCTGTACAGTAATTACCGGTACGATTCCACGTTTACGAATCGAAATTCTTGGAAAAATATTCGTTGCTCCGAATGCGAGCCGCTCGTACAGCGACAACGAGATCCCTCTAGAAAAAGGAAAACGGAAAACGACGCTTTCATGCTCGTGTCGTCTGTACGTAGAGCTTCGACAGTGGCGGAGCTTTGTATCTGGTTCGTGAGAAAAATACGCCGACGGTTTCGTCGTAATAGATATTGAACGGACCAGAGATTGTCTGTCCGTCAGCGACGAATCCAAAGGGAACCTCGAATAGATCGCGAGACAAAAGGGGAATCGCGTGATCATTGATGACTGAAAATGCTGCGAGGTATTTGAACATGAAATCTACAGTGGAAGCAGAATTACCATTAAAATAATAATATCATTTATTCTGAAATTGAGTATTTTTCCTTTACTTTGAGAAAATCTCTACAATTTTATTGTGGATATAAATGGTAAACCTTACGTTTAGGGGAGGCAGCTCCCCTATTAAACTATGTTAACTGATATGTGGTAAATTAAATCGCTTTGGTCTGTAAACAACGCGTAAAATTTCCATATTTCTTCCCCTAAACCAGTTTTTAGAAGTGTTCCTTTACTTTGATAAAATCTCGAAAATTTTAACTTGACAGTGTTGTAAATATAAATATTAGAGTTGACTCAGTTCAAATGTACACTGAGAAAAAAATTGTTACTTCAATAACACGCGTGTTATCGTAATTTTTGACTTCGATGAATATCAATGTATTCTTGTCAATAGTATGAAATTTAGAAGCAAATCGTGATGTATTTGAATTGTTTATCATGAAATGATTGAAAATAGTATTTGATTCAATACCGTATATCATTATTCGTAATATTTCTTTTTTTCCTTCAATCAGATATGTTGTTAAAAAATTTGAGAAATGTTTTGATTTATACTGGAATTGGTTTGAGGCCATTCTTATTTTTTTTTGAAAACATTGATGGTCAAGCTATTAGCTTATATGATTGGCGGAAGTGAGAAATTCAATAGTATTAAATATTAAAATAAGTTCATATGGTATTGGCATTATTCAATAGTACATCTTATTGAATCAACATATATTTTTTTTGTTTCGACAGGATTCTTTTCTCAGTGTAGTATAGAAACTGTAATACGTATAATTTTGATATTTATTTCCCCACACCTGTTTCAAACGGGAAGCGTTCCTTCAGTCTGATAAAATCTCGAGAATTTCGATTTACCAGCGTCGTAAGGATAAATAATTAGATTTGATTAACTCATTTGCCAAGTCAATGTTTACAGATTTAAAAGATTTTAAATATGTCGATTCGATTACGCAGATAATTTTTAATGGAAAAACGAGTTTCACAGCGAAACAGACGGGTGCCGTTGCGATCATAACAATACTGATGGATCCGAACGATTTTTCTAGAGTTCCAATAACCGAGTACTCTCTCTCCCCCCCCCCCCTCTCTCTCTCTCTCTCTCTCGAAAATGTAATAGAGACTCGCCAGCTGAAGAAAGATAATAATGATCCCCTACCCGGAAGGTTCTTGCTCACTCCTCTGTCGAGCTGCTTTCCAATTACCCATTGTCGACTCGAAATCTGGTGTACGAAGTTGCTCGATAGAAAAACGATCGTCTTGCGTGTTTCGACTCGCGGCTCGGGAACCTGGCTGTAATTGAAATCGAATCTTCCGATTCCCCGAGACGCGGAACCATTTTGCGATAATCGTTGCGTCGAATCGGAACTCCGACGCTACACTTTTGAATCCACTGTGATTATCAAGGCACATTTCTTAAGAATTCGATTTTGGTCACGGAAGGTCCATTAAAATGACCATTTTGAATTGGCAACTGTTATCATAATGTCTGTCTAAAGAAATCAATTTTTTAGTAAAGACTGTCCGATTTCGTTATTTTTTAAAATGACCAAGAAATCTAATATAATTGTCAATGGTATAATTTACTAATTGACACTACATTGGGAAGACCGATAAGAAAATAGCCCACAATGGCCGGAGATCGTTCGTTTAACTTGGAGTAGCACGATGATAAGCACACACTTTTCGATAATTCCGCGTGCAATTCAGCAAGTCGATGCACCGGTGCACGCTCGCAGCAAGTTATCAAAAGGATTAAACAACTTTACCGGGTGATTGATTACCCGACGAGGCCCGGGCAGGCGTTAAAACTTTCTCGCGGCGAGTTCGCCACCCAGGCGGTGGGTGGTCCCTTTATCTGTTTCATAGTTTGTTCGGTATCTAGTCTGGCCTAGCTTGGGTAACTGATTCTCGCGCCTTATTATTCCTTTCGTAAATCTTATCGCTAATAACGTAGCTTTAATTCACAATCCAATAACCGACACTGGCCGCATCCCGATGGGCTTAACAAATTGCAGTTTTAATTACTTTGGCGTGTACTATTGTGCCTTGTTTCGCGCTTCTTCATTATCTCTGTAAAAGAGAGAGAAGGACCGAGAGAGATAGGTGCAGAGAGTGGGAGTGTGTCTAGTCTGCGTACGTCGTATCAGTTAGTTATTATATCCGCTCGAGTAATTACTGTGTCTCTGGTTCATCGAGCTCCTCTTTCAATACAGCCTTTTATTCATCGCGCGTTCCAGGCCGCGTCCTTAGGCTGCAATTAAACCATCCGTTGCGCCGATCAAATTGATACGCGTGCGCTCACGTTCTCTCACTCTCTCCCGATCTCTCTCTCTCTCTCGCTCACCGTCTCTAATCCCTAATTCATTAAACCGCCGGACAGATCCGCAACCACTTTGTAACAATCCGTCTTTTTAGCCGGTTGCATTTTTTCCGCGGATTAAGTCGCGCGCCACCCGGTAATTACGGTGTCAGCTTTCCGCAACTTTTGCCGCCTCGAGTAACCGCGAATTTCACGCGATGTAATAAGTTGATGCACCTCTTTTACTCCCGTCGTCCGTGTTCGCACGTTTGCAATTTTCCGACGTGCCCGCTCTCGCTCGCTCGCTCGCTCGCTTGCGCGCGCGCGCGTACACCACGTACAGCACGCCGCAAAATTTATGGGCCACCTATGGCGAACTCGCATTCTAACCCATCCGCTGATACAATCGATTGCATTATGTAATAGAATACCATCGCTAATCCTTTTCTGCATCCAGCCGAAGAGATATTGCCGTTCCTCGGTTGATACGCAATCGTACACACGTACACGTCTGTGTTGCGAAACCCGTACTCGCAGAATACAGTGTCACATTAAAAATGCAATCTTAGAGCAAGCCGTCATGCCGATTTCGCGCAATTGGGACAAAAGCGAATAGATGCCATAACCAGCTGTGAAGACCTTAAAGATGTTCTGGAGGTATATAAAAACGCAACAATATTTTTGAAAATTTGACAAGATATAATCCTTACTAAATTAATGCAATTACCAAAGTTTGGGTTCGATTCACTGCACCGTCTACGAATTATAGGAACTTAAAGTTTGCACATTTTAACACGTCTTCTTATGGAGAATTCATAAAATTCAACTTCAAATCCTATTTGAACCTTGAAAAAATGCAACTAGAAACTCCAGTTTTTTTTATATGTAGTAAAAATTATGTAATTAATTATGTTCAAAATTTATTAGGATTCACTAAACAGTTACAGAGTAAAAAATTATATGATCGTTCTGTTTCTTAGATCGTGTAGTTCCACTATTTTTTCTGACCTCTCCGACCGCGGGGATTGCCCCGCATTGGAAGGAATAGGCATTTTTATTAGATCTTAAAGTTCCCGTTTTTTTTAGATCAAGACTGGGTGACCGTCTGCTGCCAAAGCCTCTTTAATTTGAATTCTGAATTGAATTTTATTTATACGATTCATACATAAAATATATGAAATCCTAAACCCACGCACACGTTTATCGATTTGTGAGCCGCTCTCCAAAATCTAATGTTTAATTCTGAGGATGTTTTGGAGGTATATAAAAACGCAAGAAAATTTTTGAAAATTTAACAAGATATAATTCTTACTAAATTAATGCAATTACCAAAGTTTGGGTTCGATTCACTGCACCGTCTAAGAATTATAGGAACTTAAAGTTTGCACATTTTAACACGTCTTCTTATGGAGAATTCATAAAATTCCACTTCAAATCCTATTAAACCTTGAAAAAACGCTACTAGAAACTCCAGTTTTTTTTATATGTAGTAAAAATTATGTAATTAATTATGTTCAAAATTTATTAGGATTCACTAAACAGTTACAGAGCAAAAAAATTATAAACTGTTACAAAACGTTAAATTTATCGTGTTGTCTCTCACTAGCATGGAAACGCGACAAGTGTAGACCATTGAATATAGCTACAGAGGGTACAGTATTCGCAAAAATTTAATGCAAAATATACTCATGAACAGCTTTCACTGCCATGTATTGATGGACTTCAAATTTCTTGTACTCTTGTCTCCCATTGTACCTCCAGAATATCCTTAAGGAGAACGTGCACCTAGGAGGTTGAAAAATTGATTTTGAGAATTTCTCTCATTTCAACAAATGGTTATAGTTGAAAAACATTTGGTACGTACGTTGTGTCGCACTTTCATCTACAAAATACTAAATTTTCGTTAAAAAATATCCAATAGAGATGGGGTGGCGACCATGTTTACGAGTTCTCCAAACCTAGCGGACCAATTTGTTTAAAGATTTTACAGGCATGCTTGACACAATTATCTAGTTTCTGTCATAGGATTTTTTCTTAAACGTCATGGTTGTTTTTATTAATAAGTAAAAAACTATTTTCATTTATTGCCTTCTATTGTTCGGATTAGAAACGTCAATGAACGCATGTAATATTACACAATACCTTGGCGATTAATTTCCGCGCGATATCGAAATGTAGTATGCCGAAATTGTTGGATAAAATTTTCACGGCTTCTGAACCAACAAAGGAAAAACGTCACGTTCGGCTCACGTTGCAATTAGCGTTATCTGGGCTTTAAATGATGCATTGATACTCTAGTGATATAGAATCAGCGTGTCTTTCAATATGCTAATAAAGCTAGCTGCAGATTGAAATGGTGGTTGATTTTACGAATACGATATTTCATTCGATAATGGAAATTGTGCATTTTATAGGATTCGAGAGGAATCGAAAAATATGCTCAAAGATGCCTATCAGTATTCATATGTTTATGGTTAGTGTGGCTACTTTCTATGGGTCTTGCATAGACCAGGAAGTAAACAGACCTACGTCGATCATGATTAATACACTCTGATCGGTAGATAACCTCTGTCCCCGTAGGAATAGCATTTTATCCGAGCGGTGCATTAAAACTATGAAAACGATTTCTTGAGATTGATTATGGCTGAGCAGAGAAGTAATTGTTCCGCGAGAACACATCGGCTGTATGCAAAAGTTCATTGGGATCAATCCTCCGAAGAACGAACTCGTTGAACGTGATAAATTTACTAGACGTAAAACTACGTGTAAAAATGGTACAAAAATGCAAAGAACGTAATGTTATTAGGACCTTGAATAAGTTCTCGCTGTTTCTTTTACAAAATAAAAGCTTTACTTAAATTATAAGGAACAAAAACATTTCATTCGAAGTATAATATAATAGAATAATAGATAGTATAATAGAATAGCGAGAACTTATTCAAGGTCCTAATATTAAATTCAGGATTAGATCGAATGAGACTGTAGGCAAGAAGGTGGTAGCTCTAGAAATGAATTGTTTCCAATTTAGTTCAGTTTCTATACGATGACAAAAAGACTTAATATGTACAGCTAATGACTGGACCGTAAGAACGAGTTGTCGAGCAGAATGAATGCAGTGGTGCACGCGGAAATTGATCGCGACGAATGAAGTTTCTGCAGCTTCCGCAAAAGTTTGTTTCGCGACTCGCCGAGGTCGGCGACACGGACGACAAGTTTTGCACGGCACTGTATACACGCGTAGCTTTCAGACAGCCGAGGAAACGGTAGACCACGAACATCTGACCGTAGTTGCCTTGCGATAATTGCTCATCGCACGCCACGTAGAAATGCCGTTTCCTCCTCTTTCTTTCTTCATCCGAGAGCGCAGAGAGGGGGAGCCCCTCCCCTTTCTTCCCCGAAGAAGTTGCTGGTTGTACAACAGAGGTGAGAGAGCACACTCTTTGCGCTGGCAGACGTTCTTTCTCTTCCTCTTATATTTTTTTTATTCATGATCGGGGGCTGCTCTTCTCCTCTTCCTCGGTGCCCGGATCAACCTTTACCCTTTCATCTCGGGTAACCTTGGAAAGGGCTTGATTCGGATTCTCGATAGAGCCAGGCCGGATGTTCTCGTTTTGAGAAAGGTATTGCCCCGCGGACCGGGGCCCGATGGAATCCACGGCCTTGTTTTCAATCGACAGTTATCTGCGGTGTCCGGTCACGCAAGTACTCTCGGACTGGTGACGAAGAAAGAAAAAGTGGCTAAACGAGAGCCCGGTTTCTGTGCGACCTGTACGACCGATTTATTTATTTGCTCCACCGCGTGGATCGACAGTACTCCTGCTGCGAGGCCGCGACAGTAATGAACGCTGGATCTGTCTTTTCCAGATAATAATTATACAACATTGCGTTTGTTGATTATTGTACTTCTGTGCATCATCCGATCTTATGTACGTACGATAAGAGTGAGTAGAAAAGATACAAATCGGGAAAAACATTAGAAGAATTTATTATCTATTAGAAGAGAATAAGAGTATAATTACATTGTTATTCAGCCTACTTAAATGTAGTGTGTTTAAATTTCATTCAAAGCCAATCATTTCTCTCTCGATGAATTTTCAATTGTTCCGAAAAACGACGACTCCGAACCTTTCTAATTAAATGAATATACTGTATAAATAAAGAATGTATATTGCTCAAATTAATAAAATCAATACAAATTAAAATACAAATTAATAAATATTGCTCAATATTGGTCATATTGCTCAAACAAGTTTGTAAAATTTAGTGTTCCATTTCATTCTTCCTTGATCCGATTTTGACACTCGATTCGAATAGAAGAATTCCATCGAACAAATCCAGCCCGGTCCAATCGAACTAAATTTAGTGAATTCGGATCCGATCCAAAGCCAGCATTTTTGTCAAAGAATTGTTCAATCCGTGTGCGAAAGCCACAGACAATTTTGAACCTCCGTAAAATTTTCGCAGCTTCCATCGGTTTGCTTCACCTCCCACGAGGGACACCGAGTTCTTCAGCAGTGGGTTCCATTATAGCGTTACTTGACACCGTTCCGGGGACCATGAAAAAATCGTTAAATCAATGTATTACCGTAAAAACGCGGCGGATAACAGTAAATCCCGGGGTAAACTGTGTCGAACGTTAATCCTTGATTATGATTCAGTTGCAGTGGCGGCGGGCAACGATATTCTTCGAGAGCTGAAATTACGATCGGTAATCGATTAAGTGGTTTACGAAGTGTGTCCTCCACGAGTCTATGTACATCTGACTACCCTCCCTCCCCCCCCCCTCCCTGCGCGAGCAAGCTGGATTTCGAAACGAATGAAATTATGCATCGCGATGATAAGCTTCGTACACGAATAACGTTATCGATGCATTACTGAGATTGCAGTCGCTTTGTATCCTGGCGAAACGCACCACCGAACGGTCCTGTATTGTCACGATTACCGATTCGGTATCGATATCCCGTTTTCACGCAATAATGGGCCCTCGCTGTCCACTTTAGCTTCTTTAATTTCGATCAGCAAACGATATCGCCGTTTCAATTTTCTTTCACTTCGGAACCCGACCAATTTCAGAAAATTGAGTGTCTCCAATTTGCTGCCGCATCCCGGTGAATATTCCGAATCCGCATGCCCGTTCGGAATAACTTGACGGAATCGGTAGGAGATCTAAATATGCTCGAATTAATTTGAAAATACGAGGATCTCGATTTTTATTTCCCCTCCTAAGAGATAATTCGAAATATGCACGGCCGTATTATAATGTGTCGTTTCAAAGGAATTTAAAGGAATCCGATAGAAAGATACTTCCTTTTTAGCTGTGCAATTATTTTATGGATTATCCTCTTTCCGTTTAGGATGGAATTTCAGATTAATTTCATCGATCCTAGCTGGGAGATAAGAGAAAATGCCATTTTCTTCATTTCTTCTTCTTTCCACCAGCGAAAATTAATTATCTGTCATCCGATCGAAAATTTTGGAAACATTCGATTCGTGTAATTTCAATTATTTCTACTTTCGAAAAGCACGCGCACGTTAGGCATGAACGTTGGCTAAATAATTATGTAGTTCGTGTTTAACATGGTTTTAAGTGGTACAGCAGCTCGTTCAATTATTCTCTTGTTACGGTTGACTGAACGGAGAGTGTTTTCCGCATTCGGCTGAGAGCTCGCATAATTCCACTAGGTGGTCTATCGATTCCCGGGGTCGGTGGCTTGTACACAGATAAATTAATTAATCCTCGGTCGGTCCGATGGCCCCCGTGTATGTCCAAGGGACCCGTCTTTGTTCACTTTGATACTTTTCAATCCTCTCGGTTCTCTCCGCAAGCTCTTTTCTTCTCCCCTTTTCGCCACATATCTACAGAAGATTTCTCGAGGGAGCTCCTTGACTGCGGGATTGTTGGCGCCTCCGAGTAGTTCACCGGTATACACTCTCTCTCTCTCTCTACCAAGAGAGGTATCTCGCGCCCAAGTTGGCAGTCGTTCAAGCACAAGCGAGCGAGAGATCGGCCACTGAACCGCTGCCCATTTCCGCGAACAATGAATTTCGCACTTATAATTGGATGTGTCGCTGTTACGGGCGTTGCTCCTAATGGTAAGTGCTGCAACGGGAAGCAGCAGAAGCAACGCGCGCGCGGAAGAGTAACCTACTTTCCTTGGGAAAACCGGAGGAAATTGTAGCCCAACTAAAGCGCAATATCTATCGTCGGCGACGTGCCGTTACTGCTTAATGTGTCGAACGTGTGCCCGCCGACAAACACCGGACCTGGAGTAGACAACTGGAAGGCTATTAGCGTCCCCTGCGAAATTATCTGCGACCCATAGCTGAGACAGTTTTTACTACGCCGATAGATCGATCCGTTTTCCACTTTAATCCCTTGAACCCTCGCCCTACGACCCTGCGGAATTTATCGCCCGAATTTTCGGGATTAGAGGCGAACTTGCAATCTCGTTCCTTCGATCTTCCGAAGGAAAATGTCACACTGCAGAAAACATTCGACGAGAACGCTACACGTCTACGTTTTTTTTCATTTTTCTGCACTTTTCAGAGCAATTCCATTCTTTCGAATTCTTTTTATATGTATTAGGATGTTAGGATTTTATATGTATTAGTTCTGAAAATGTCTACTTTTCTGCCGAATAAAGTGTATTTGCGGGGAATTTCATTGCACTACTTTATTCAAAAGAAATCTGCAGCTGAAGCACATAGAATTCTTGTTGAGACTTGTGGTGACAATGCTTTTGTCGGATACGACATGCAGAGACTGGTTTCGACGCTTGAAAAATAATGAATTCGAACTTGAGGATAAAGAACGTTCTGGCGCACCGAAAAAATTTGAAGACGAAAAGTTGGAGGAATTACTCGAATATACTATACTATATATATATTATACTTTGAATGAAATGTTTTTGTTCCTTATAATTTAAATAAAGCTTTTATTATGTAAAAGAAACAGCGAGAACTTATTCGAGGTCCTAATAGATCTTCAGAATATATTCAAACGTAGCATGCCTCTAAAGGACATTACACTTTTAAGGTTTAATACTTGCATTCTTTATTGTGAGATAGAAATATGTATCGTCAATAATGGAGAAACGGATCGTAGCCGATTCCGCGAAGCCTGAAGATGCAATGTTGAAAATACGAACTTTCAAGTAAATTGATTTGGAAATTCAGAGCATAGAATGTAGCTCACGTAACAAACGACCTTCATCCTTTCTACATTTCTCTATTCTGTGATAGGAAGAACTGAAATGAGGGGTTTTATTCGGTCTCTTCCTTTTTCTCTGAACCCTTCAATTCTCATTTTACAGTCGACTGGTTTCGCGTTCAAAGAGGAAGATTTAACCCTTGTATACTGTTACATTTATATTCTGCCATTTATGATCGACTAAAGTCAGAATATAAATTAAAAGACTAAATATATTCTTGTATAATTAATTTAGGAGGTTCACGATCGTACTGTTTTGAAAATAGTAATATTTTTCACAGCGCACTGGTTCGATCAAATTCTACACTAAATATAGCTAAACTGAGTATATTCTTGTAGCATTATAATAATAGTTAGTCACGAACAGACTGCGGATTTTATGCATTTATGACAAAACTGGGTCGAATACAAAAGTGAAAAGACATTAAAAGAGAATTAAAACAGAAAATAATAATTAGAACACGGATTGCGATAAACATCCCAAAATATTTCAGAAAAGAACACAGCGAGTTTTGATACTACCTAAATTACTAAAGTGGGAGAAGTACTCGAAAGAAAAGAAAAAACGGAAAGATCTGTGGCTGGAGTATTTCTGAATTGAGCTAGGGAATGATTGACGCCGCTGTGTGTTGCCGTGTGTATAAACTTTTACTCCATCGAGCATTCACTTCGTTTTCTGCGCGTTTCACCGGAACCGCGTATACGTGGCGGCCATCTCCATCCGAGCAATGTAGCGTGAATTTCCAAGCGTTCCGCGAGCTCTCCGGAAGCGTCGCGAGCTGAGGATCTCCCGTATAATTCGTCGGGCATCGTTCTTCCTAAATATATCATGGCAGCCCGAAAAGGTAGAAGGTTCGTCGTTGTTTTTGCACGAGACGAACATTTTCGCGGGGTCAACATCGCGTCGCGTCGCACCGCGCCGTTTTCCTTCTGCGGAAAAGTCTGGCCAGCAGAGCGCCCAGCGACGCCGCCTGCACAAAAGCGCTACTTCAGCTTCATTCATTGTGTAGTGTGCTCGACGTCGTTTCGTTTCAAAACGCCAATTTTTCTTTCTTTCTTTTTTTTTCTTCTCGCCCCGCTTCGCCACCGGTGCTTCTCTCGTCTCGCTCGCCACTTTCACGCAGTCATGCCGCGTAAGTATCTACTTCCCCTCTCGAATTCGCGATCTGTCCTTTCGATGACTTCCATGAACTATGGGCGTACCCGTGTCCCTTCGATTGTCGATCCTGTCGATCCTCCCTTTCGGGATTTTATGGCACCTGGATGCGTATTTTAATGGGCTGTCGATCGCTATTTTCGCAGCGCTGAAATAAACGCATTTCTATCCATACATTACAGGTCGTTTGAACTTTTTAAAGGACATATGTTATTTTCAGTCCACTTTCGCTGTTCAAGGACTTGCTGGTTTCTATATGTTCTCGTATTTTTTAAAAGTTCTTTTTTAATGAATAAATGTTTTTCATCACAAAAACAGGTACATTTTCTATACGGTTTTAGAATGCCATATTTGTTCCTCAAGGATTTTCTGATTTGCGGACATACATTCTAAGGATTTTTAAAAAATAATTCTTTCACAAACGGAAATTGTCATGAAATCTTTCGTAAGCTACAGGATGTCTGTATCCAATCAGAACAACAACAAAATTGTATCCACAAATTACACAAAAAATGGTCATAGTCAATAAGAAATCACGTGAGAAAGCATCTAATTTCGTGTTCCCTTAAAAAAATGTTAGCAGTTCCCACAGCCATAACAAAGTTAAAAAGGAAAATCGATGTTCCGAGTCATCAGGACCAGAAAACCCTCTTAGAAAGAGGGCCGGACCGGGCCGGGTTTTAAGTAGAATTTTCGCCGGTTTACCCGAATTTACCCGTGAAACTCCGGCGTGATTCAAGTTAATGGTTTTTTGCGCATTCCGCCTTTCTCTCTCGCTCTCTCTCTCTCTTTCTCCCTCACGCGGCACCCTGGCCAACCGGTATCTCCGGTGAAATTTTAGCTGGCAACGAACTTTTAACTTTTTATCTCGTCGCGACGTGGCTGAAACTGAATTCAACTTTCCTCTTGTAAGGCGTGCGCGGTGGCGGACTAGATGTACCGACGTTGATATACGAAGTAATGCGTTCCCCGCGTTTCTTTTCCGGGCCGAGAGACCAACCCCCATCGCGCTCTTCATCCCCTTGCTCTAGTGTACACATAGAGGGAAAGAGCGAAAAGATAGGAAGAGAGAGGGAGACACGTTAGGTGAATGCGCCGCGTTGCTTAAGAATACGTGCGATTCAGCGAGCCGGTGGTTTTGCGCGCACACGTTTGCGCGTTTTCCCTCGTAGGTGAATAAGGCCTCGGCGTGGCTAAACTCGGTCCGCCGGCAATCCTCTCATTAAAGAAAGGGACCTCATTATACCGGGAGACGCGGTCGCGCGCGCACGCTTGCGCTGAGACCTTGCTACGATTATATTACATTATTGTAATTGATCGCGGCACATGTAACTGCGGCGTGATTCTTAAACAATAAACTCATTATCCGGTAACAAGGAACAACGGATACGAGCGCGCCGCCGCGCCGGTAATAACCTATCTCTCACGAGGTCCAGAACCTCGGACATAGAGACCCAGAGCACACCGTGCACCAGCCCGATCCTCCAACGACCGATTCGCGTTTGATCGATCGCTCGACCGGTCCCGACCGTCGTAAACCGTGCACCGCATCGGCAACCTGCCCTCTTTTCACGCTGTGCATCCTTTCTCTTTCTCTTGCTTTCTCTTTTAACCGAGTCTCCTCTCGCTCGATTTTTACCCTCTCTGTCCCGCTTACTCGAGCTCGGACCATCCCCCCTCTCTTTCTCTCTCCTGTTATCTACCCTCCGCTCACTGCGGCTCAAACACTCCAGAACGAAGCGCAATGCCGCTTGGAATTCATCCGATCTTTACCATTTGCTCGTAACAAATCGCCAGCGTTTCGAGAGCGGAGAACCGTGTTGAATGTGCCGAGGCAAGCTCCATGCTTCGTTGCGTTATTTGCACACTTCGAACATATTCGGGTTCCCCCGTGACTGCCGAGGTATCTTGTCGCGATATCGGATGATTAAAATCATCCATTCTTCGCCCCTAGCCTTTTGTTACACCGGCCCGGATTCAATTGTATCGTTGACATTCTTTCGCCGATTATTAGCGAAACGGATTTTCCGATTTATTCGCGAGTCTGGATCCCGTTCACGGCGAGATTCTTGTGCAACTGATCCTGCAAATCGATTTTTTAACTTGTACTTTTTGAAAGTACAGAATCTCGACATTGCTTTTAAAAAATTGTATTCTTTCAATTGGTGCGGAGGAGTATTTCTCTAGGGATTGTATCACAGATTCTGACTTGATTTTGTACACTGAGAAAAAAATCCTGTCGAAACGAAAAAAATATATGTTGATTCAATAAGATGTAGTATTGAATAGTGCCAATATCATATGAACTTATTTTAATATTTGATACTATTGAATTTCTCACTTCCGCCAATCATATAAGCCAATAGCTTGACCATCAATGTTTTCCAAAAAATAAGATATGGCCTCGAACCAATTCCAGTATGAATCTATACATTTCTCAAATTTTTTTAACAACTATCTGATTGAATGAAAAACAGAAATATTACGGTATTGAATCAAATACTATTTTCAATCATTTCATGATAGACAATTCAAATACATGACGATTTGCTTCTAAATTTCATGCTATTGAAAAGAATACATTGATATTCGTCGAAGTAAAAAATTACAATAACACGCGTGTTATTGAAGTAACAATTTTTTTTCTCAGTATACATTTGAACTGAGTCGACTCTAATATTTATATTTACAACACTGTCAAGTTAAAATTGTCGAGATTTTATCAAAGTAAAGGAACACTTCTAAAAACTGGTTTAGGGAAATAAATATCGAAACTTTACGCGTTATTTACAGACCAAAGCGATTTAATTTACCACATATCAGTTAACATAGTTTAACATAGTTTACATCACGATTTGCTTCTAAATTTCATACTATTGAAAAGAATACATTGATATTCGTCGAAGTAAAAAATTACAATAACACGCGCGTTATTGAAGTAACTACTTTGTTTTCTCAGTATATTTAAAATTTCATCTTTATGTAATGAAAAAATTTCCCTTTGCGCGAATGTAAAATGCAGAATCTCCGGAACGGAGAAGCTTTCACCCGTATTTAGCCCACGGTTTCGTCGAAGTATGTAATACTGAATCGTAATTGATAAACCATGCATTACGCCAACGCTGGCTCGCAGCCGACATCTATTGAAATTATGGTCGTAGCGTTATCACGCGCGATAATCTATACCCACGGCATTCCCATAGTTTAGACTACAGTTAAGCTCGCCAAAAGAACGTGTTGTAAAGTTCTCTCGCGGAGCTTCGGAAGATGGCTTGAATCTCGGTATCTAATCGCGATCGGTCATTTATCAAAACCGGTGATCAGGTGAGCCTACGCTCATTGTGTTCCGACGAATATCTTTTACGGCAGATGAGCGTTGAAGAGACCCACATATCATGGGAAATAATATTTGAAGAAAATTCTCCGCCATTCATCGGAAAAAAGTTGTAATAAAAATAAGAATAAAAAACACAAGGTCGAAAAGGAGGATTAAGAATAACAAGCATAATTAAGGATAAGTGTGTTTTGTCGTTATCGATCGTATGTATTGGCAATAAATTTTTTAATGTTTTCGGCGCTACGGATCGATCCTTGTTACGAAACAAAGCAGTTTTGCTAATTTATTCAAATATTATCAACGTTTCGATCCTATGTTTGGATCTTTTTCAAGATTAATTATTTGAAATTGCGTCTGTAACATAACTATGTTGTAAACTTGTTGAAAAAAAACAGAATTTATTCAATGAATTATTACTGTAAAATGATTTGATATTGTTTCTAAAGAACAAACTTACTTGCTTTGTGAAAGAATGAAAATTTTTAAGTGTGTGAATCCTGTATTACACGTGTATTGCGTGTGTCGGGCATGCTAGTTGTCGAGATACTGGTGTACGTATGAATTTGAAACCGATCTAGGTTATGCCGAATCAATAAACGGCGGTAAATTTGAAAAGCCATAATATGATCTTAGATCCACTCTAGTAAATTTACCATAATGGTAAATTGTTTTTGACATTCTACTTTTCTTGGAAACATCTACATACAATTGTATGTATTAGAATAATAAGGTTTAT
>CM052286.1:2473604-2507658 GCA_028455765.1 Lasioglossum oenotherae | reverse complement strand
AAAAAAAGCTATTAAATAAACGAAAAGTATACCACATTATACATTATTAAAAAAGATTACACGTTTATATCCTACACCGCAAATTTCACGTCGATATCTTTAATAGCTTAGAAGTTATACCAAAATGTCACTAAATTTCGCATTTTAGAGATTTTAGACCACTGTGCGCCGTAAGCTCTTCCGCGACAGAAACAACGGACGTATAATAAGTACCAAAAGCTTGGAAGGTAATTGTTCACCTATGATTTTGTACATTTGAGCGTTTTAAAATCTACTTTTCTGAACTAAATAAAATCCTATTCTCAGTGGTAGTAGCCTTTGCAGAAGTGGAATCAATAAAAATCATACTAAATCCCGTGAAATATTGTATTCCGGGAATTTTAAAAATTTAACCGTGCATAAAGATCCGCAGACTAGTGATTGACGTTGAAGATACGTGACTCGATCCCCGGATAGGCACCGAACAAAACAAATTCAGTACTGGCAGATGAACAAGCTGGAACAATAACGGGCGTAATCGCACGAGATCTTGGCTGGGACTAGTTTACCGTTTTTCTATAGATGTGCTAACTTATTTACCATGTAATTAATGCTCACGAGTCGGCCAGCCACGAACGCATAGTTTATATTAATTACACCCCGGAAGATTCAATTAGTGCATTTCTCATTACACTTACTTATACCAGTATCCATTATTCATGAGGAACCAGCGCGCGGTCGAGTTGCCCTGACAATGCACGTGATCGTTACAGTGTATTGTTCCAGCGAAGATTTTCGTACATGGAATTTGATAAAAATGCATCTGGAGCAGTCGCGACGTAAGGTTGCCTCCGCTAATGAAAATCTCTCTCGTGCTTCATTGTTAATGCCGCCGGAAATTTTGCCGGGCTCGTTATACCCGGCAATCATTAACAGACTCGATGCTGATCCAAAGATTATCCTTGGCGCCGTGCCGTATCCAATAAAATCATTGCAACCACCCGACAGTCGGCATCGCGTTGGATCTACTTTGTTCAACTGAACAATGAACCTACAGATTGTAGTTGTACAGTGTACTTAATCTAATCGAATTCCCTATATTTATTTCTACTAGCTAAAACTGAATAATGCTTTATGAAAAACTTCGTTTCTATGAAATTTATATCGAATTTTCTTGTTTAAAAATGAAATGGACTTTTGAACGAAGCAGATAGTCTTTAAAATGTGTGATGATACGTTATATAATATTTTTTAACCCTTAAGTGAACTGTCGGGGTTGATGTGGCCCCACTAAAAATTTTTGCTAATAATTATGCTTAATTTTTCCTATAAATTACTCACTTCATTTATTTACCATTCCGATAGAGTTGAATATTGAATGTTTCACTTCTCACTTTCAATGAATTTTCCGAGCTCATCTCCCTAATTTCCTTCGCATCAGATACATACATTCATGCATAATTTATTAACATTTTCCATGTCTCCGTTCTTCCGCGTTCCGCGGAAAGCCACCGGAATCATTCCATTTAAATTAATAACAGAGAATCACAGGAATCCCAAACCGATTACATCAACATACACTAAATCCCGCTCAGAATGTATGCTCTAATGGAACTCTAATTAGGAAAACAGTGTGTAATTTCTGCTTAAATATTTAAATGTCAAGGAAGGCTGGGAAACTTCCGGCTTCAGGAAGGAATGCAGGCTGATTTAACGCTTCCTCGTAATTCGGGGGACATTTATTTTTTGCAATTAACCAACCCCCCATGGTACATTAAAGTTCGTGCGAGGGGGCCACGAGAATAAGATTATTACGATGCATCTTTGTTCTACAGCAATTATCTTGTATCTTAACTGTTGCTGTACACGTTGCGTGTGAACCCGTCATTCTAGCGTTGTTGCGCTGTGTTCCTGGCCGTGCTTAATTGTTTGGGATCAGAGTTTCGACGTTCTTGCCACATTGTGGGCGAATGAACCTTTCGCCGCTTGCGAGCGCACGCGCGCGCGGCTCTAACGGGAACCCGCCCCGTAACTTTTGCAGCAAATAGCATTTTTAATCTACCCTGGCCACAACCAAATCAGATAAAAACTTCCCGTTGCTGTAACGGCCGTAGAAAGTTTCGCAGTTACTCCCGCGGTTAGCAGCGAATTCGATCATGTTCCAAGTTCGCCACGAATTTACATCGACCCGCCGCCCTTCGCGATCCATCTCAAACAAGGACGCGATCGAGACGCAATAAATTTTGATGCGCAAAGATCTATTTTCGGAAATTAATTATACAAACTTGCTGCGAAAGCCGATGACATTTGAGCTCCGATTTGTTGATAATTGGACGTTCAGATGCTAATGCAGTATCACTAAAAACTCGATTCTATTATCAAAGTGTAAAACAAAACCGCTCGCACGAGGAAATTAAATTTCGCATTGTTCGCGTTTAATTGCCACAAACGCGTTGTTCGAATTCGATTCTTCTCCGGAAAACAGAGCTCGTTTGGTTTAATCAAACGTTCTCAATTCGGTTTGGAAAATGATCGACTTTTCAGGGTTGAAAGGCTTTAATTATTTCCAGAACTATCTTCAAATTCTAGACGAAATTAACCAAGTGTCGAACCGGCAAATTCGCAGCGCGAGAATTCGAGACGCGATTTTTCCAGCGGTGGAGAACTTCTGCGAGAGACTGTGAAAACGTGTGACTGCACGGCGAAATTTTAACATGTAATCCGGATGGCGCTCGCGGCCGAAATAGCTTAAAATCGTCTTCAATCCAACGCCTCGAACCGCGATGAAAGAGTAGGTCGAGGACCGCTTGACAAATCGCCTGGCTCTCGATATTTTTCCGCGACGTTTTTCGGGGAGGAAAATCAACCGCGAACTCGTCGCCCTCTTCCTCGCGAAAATGCAAATAAGATTCTCTCGGATCGAAGACAGATAGCGTGTAAAGCGATTGCGAATCGGGCAGCTTTAAATACTTCGCGAGAGAGAAACTTATTGACGAGCTAAATCGAGCAGCATTTATCCGCTCGACTTATCGGCCGAGGAGTTTCTTTGTGCACGAGAGTGGAAAAGGAAATCGCGGATTGTCGCCTGCTGTTCCGAAAAATTCGCGGCTACGATGGCGTTCGATGGAATTAAATGTCGAAAAAAAAGTTGGCACCAAGAGCTCCATAAACTCTTCCATCGCGGATTTAAATGGACCGTTCTGTAAAAGGATAGGAGAGACTGTTTGTCAAAAAACGTGGTCCCTAGGGGAACAATAAACTTTTATCGACTGTTATAGTGGAGAATTCGATTGCAATATTTTCGAGAAGAGAGACGAAAAAACTGTAGAACTCGGATGCGCGAAACGTTTTCAAGGAGACCAGCTTTTCGATGCTCGGGGAAGCGGCGCATTTTTCGTACGCAATCGATACACGGTATATTGCGATACAATCGACAAACACGGATTACGCTACGCTTCGCTGTATAATCCGTGAAATGGACGATTAATAACGATCCTATACATACATACAAGCGACAGGCACCGTACAAACTGGTGAATTTTATCAAACGCGCACGCGGCACGATTGCGACGGGCCACGAGACAGAACATTTGCTCGCGGAGTGAATCAAATTCTTTTCGAAACAATTATAACCGGAACACTCGTAACGAATTGATGCTTTTAAGGCCATCTCTCAAAAAAGAGCTTTACGATTCATGTAATATCTGGAAATATATCGAGTCTACTGCGTTCGTCAAATTTAAAACTCTTGACACGCGATTTATTCATACTGTGATTAAGAGAAGTGCAATTTCGCCTTAGAACTTTATGATTCCCTTTGTGTTTACTCTGCAGCAAGTTTTATCCGTTATCCATTTTTGACTTGGTAATAAAAATGGACAGGCGAAATGCAAAACAGTGGCAACATTAGAAGAATTGATTAATCTCAAAAATTCATATTATAAAGATCTGTGGCTGTCATCAAACATTGTTTAATCGCGTCCGAATGCTCATAACAATATTATAAAAAAAATACATCGTCGTATTCGAGACAGCCTACATAATCGTCCCATACAGAATCATTCATATATTTTTTCCAGTAAGCAGAACAGAAATCCCTAACTTGAACAGTTCGATTTGGAAATAAAATTTCTGAAAAACGGGAAGCGACGAAGAAAAAACGATTCGTTTGAAAAATTTAAAGACCGTACAATCGATGTCACACGTCGTAATCGCGGCGTAACGATCCCGGAGCAGGTTAGAGTATCGCTTCAGGATGTCGTTAGGGCGTTCTGTAAAGCAACAGGAAGCGTGGACAGACTGTAAGAAGGCGACGCGACGCGACATGGGGGGAGCATCTCGATAGTGCGGAATTGTACCGTACAGAATGGTTGCGTTCCAGATTCTCGAAATTCTTGGTCGACCGCTTCCCACCCAATCGAACAGAGATTATAAGACCGACCGAATATCGGCATGGGAACCCGTTACGCTTTCAGCGAGGCGACTCACGTGCGGTGTCTAAAGGTACGCGCGCGCGCGTCTCTGGGCTGCGGCTCTCGGGTACGACGAGAGCGACACACGTCTATTTTACCCATCGTCTTGGCCATTTAATCATTCCGCGGAACGCTTACACGCTTCATGGAATTCCCTTATTCGGCCGGTGGAACATACATATATGTACGATCCCCGGATGCGTGGCACCGTTCAGTGTCCACCGGCGTCGGTAGGGAAAGACTGATCGGCAGCAAACAGCCCAGCCAGCAACCGAAGCGAAACGTTGCTGGGTCTCTTCGTCTACTGAACCCGTTGACGTTTCTAGCTGGGAATATCGGCGGATCGGATCGGATCGGATCGGCTCGCGCGCCCTCGTAACGTTTATTCGCGCGCAAATACGATAACGATTCAATCTCGGGCTTACCTGGGTTGCTGTCCGCGTTCGAGCTGAACAGCACGCACAGGCCCGTCTCGTAGTTGACCGCCTGGCAGGAGTCGTTCCCCTGACAGATCTCCAGGCACTCGGTGAGCATCAGAGTTCCTGGTATGGACTCGAGCAAGTTCAACGGCGCGGAGTACACGTAACCGGTCACTAGCTCGAAGCCCACCATTTCTGGGTCGCACTCGTCGGAACCGGCGGATGGACCAGTGTAATCCGGCCCAGAAAGACCCGACGGCACTGCAGAAGACGCCGACTGCTGCTGCTGTTGCTGCAGCGGTTGTTGCTGTTGGTCGGCAACCGACTCGTCGCACGCCACGCGACCCAACCTCAAAATCACCTGCACCAACAGCAACGTCCTCAGCAACTCCCTTGTCATCATGCCGATACACCTGTCGCCGCGCAACCTTATCTGTGAACAGAACGGGATCCCGGTCAATTTGCGGTCCGGTCTCTTCAAGGTTTTCTCAGATTATTTCAAGGGATATTCTGGTTTTTAATTTCGTTAATTCAATTTTCTCTTTATCGCAGTTTCTGTAAGTGCAAGCGTACAGGCGTTCGAAGAATGCAACTCGCGATTCCCTTTTTACTAAAATCGTACCCGGCTCCGAAAATGTTTAACGTAAAATTACAATAAAAGAGCAGAGTGGTTAGGTCGAAATTAGCTCAATAGTCGGACAACTTTAAAAATCAGGAATTAACCGCGGTGTTCACTGAAATCATCAATTATTGGAGATGTTAAACATTTTTCTATGGGAAATGATTTCATACGCTTTTTACTTGCAGCACATCTGACAGGTAAAGAGTACTAAATAGTTAAAAATTTTAAACAATATTCACAACAACATGCTCACTTTTATTCTAATTTCTTGTAAAAATTATGCATATGTACATACGTATTTCTAAAATTTATAATTAATTTTTTATAGCACACTTATTCACAACAACATGCTCACTTTTATTCTAATTTCTTGTAAAAATTATGCATATGTACATATGTATTTCTAAAATTTATAATTAATTTTTTATAGCACACTTATTCACAACAACATGCTCACTTTTATTCTAATTTCTTGTAAAAATTATACATATGTACATATGTATTTCTAAAATTTATAATTAATTTTTTATAGCACACTTATTCACATAAAAGTAAGAATGCTCGTCTGTTTTTCATTGAAAGTAAAAGAGGATTCTTTACAACCTCGTTATACAAATTTTGTACGGTATACATGCTCATCCCTGCTGAAAGCTGGTTCGAACGCATTAAACTCGACGCACGTATTAAACACATAATAACAATTACTTCAAAGTTTTCATTTTCAAGCGACATCGTGTTAGAGCACGTATATCGAATTATAATAACAATTTCAATCAATCCACCTTTATTGCAAATTGTTTACAAACGCAACATAATGAACCCGATATTCTGATGATTTGTATCATGTTATGCATTCTGGAGAGTAAACCATTTACATGTGAAATTGATACAATTTCCTGACGCGATAAAAAATAATTCGATGCAACTAAAAAATTCTTTACTACGTTCTTCTAGTTACATCAAATCTTTCACAGAATGGAATGCCTGACAATCCAAATCACTTTTCGGTCAGTCCAGAAAGTTCGAACAAGTATCTCGAACAAGAAAAAAGTGAGAATAAACGTGTAAGATGAAATACAAAGTTCTAGTCAAGCAAAACCATTATTTCTGACGCTTCGGCCTGGGAATACAAATGGTGGGCGAATTCACGATCAGCGGAAATAGTACATCGTAGTTCGGACGTAAATAACCTAGTTTTGCGGTCTGCTACGTGTAATAATAATAAAATGAGAACATTGTCTGAAATCTGTCACAGTAGAAGAACGTGCTTCTAGGAGCGCGCGCCTTGAATAACGAAAGAGAGACATTCGGTCTACATACCGAGTCCGTTGACAACCGGCCGAACAATTCTCTTAGCACGGTCGTGCCGCGTTTTATGAACGTCCAATACGGAACCGGGACGTATGTACAAATTTTTTTCGGCCGTGGTGAATAGGAACTTTAACCGTTCCCCGTTTTCCAGTCGAAAACGGCCGGGGGAAAAAAATGCGAGCACGAAAATACGAGCGCTGCACGCCGGCCTTTATTCCCGTCACGTTGTTTTCTAACGCGCGAAACTAAATAACAACCGGCGCGCACACTGGCCCGCACCAGACACTGCTAGCCCCTGTCCAAGAGTCTGTATATTCACAGTTCGATGGAACGAACAAAAGCTCAAGTAGCAAAGTTGCACGAATTCCTGCGTGTCCGCGGCGAAATAAAACGACCAAGGACCCCGGGACATCATCGGTTTCCCTTGTCCGCTGGAAAATATCATCGACCGATGCCACTTGCAGTACGATTCTAGGCATTTGACAGATGAGTCGCAGAAATTGAATCTCGCACAATCGCGAATCGAGATTCTCAAACGGATTTTCGATTTCATTTGGTGGGATGGGCAAAGTGGACTCTCGATGAAAATTTTCCACTGAAATCTTTTTTTCGTGGTCAAGTGAGTGAGGACGAGGAGAGACATTTGTGACGCTTTTGTTGCCATTTAGATGGTGGTACAGGTGTGGGCCGAAAAACTACCTTTTGAAGTGTGAAAAATTAAATTTTTTGGAAACGAAGTTGGCGACAAAAGAGGACGACTGTGATGACAAAGTTTGTGAAGAAATAATGTCATCTTTTACGATGGGCCCAGTATCAGGCCCAGAAATTAACTGGTAGATTGTCGAGGATTAAATTGGATAAAAACGAAGGTTTCTGGTAAAGTAAAGTAATCCAGAACTCTAGGTTCAAAAAGAAATAATATTCAGACTTGGTCAGTATCAGGCCTACAAATGAATTAAATTTGATGAAAATGAAATTTCCAGACAAATTACACCAATTATATTATGATAATCAAGGATATGTCAAAAATGGAACTGGAAGAAATTTTATGGAAAAAACCACAAAAATCTGGGGCCCACAAAAACGTGACGACACAGATGAAGATTGGCATCAGTCCCATACACTCGCCCAATAAAGATTGAACTAGACACAAATGAAGGCCAAAGTTCAAAATGAGCAATCAAGAATACACAGATCAAAAGAAAGTGAAAATGATTTCATCGATGCTGTAGCTTGAATAGAAAATCCGCATCGGGCCCAAAAAGTCCAACCAATAAACCGACAAAAATCAAATTTGTCTCAAGTAAAAGTTTGCTTAATGGTCAAACTACCAAGAATTTAAGGACCACAAATCGGCATTGGTCCCAAAAACCAAGTCGACAAACGTATAAAAAAATAAATTTCTAACAATCGAAATCCACAACGAAATAAAATAACTAAACATCCTTTAGTCATGTACCATCAATTTCACTTTACCATGCCAAGACGCAAATCACCAACGAATTGGTCCCAAAAATGGGATCAACGAAAGTGCCTACCAAAAATTGAATTTCTGGAAACTCAATTCCACGATAAATTAAAACTCCACTCTTTTCAAACTATCACTTTATCCGGAGAAAATAGTGCCAGCAACGAATCTCTATCGGTCCCAAAACCCAGATAAACGTGAGTTTATCTAAATATCAAAAAATTTTGGTTCACAATAAAATAACCCACCCAATACTCAATTTCCATCGAGTAGCACTTGATCGTAAGAAATCAGTGTCCCACCGACATCAAGTGCATCAGTCCCAGAAACAGAGTCAACGATCGTACCTGTTTGAAATCGGCTCGGTCCCGGAACGAGGACGGTTCTTCCAAATTCCCCTGTGTCTGGGCTGCGTTATCCTACCGAAGGACGTCTCCTCACAAAAACCGATCGCCTCGAAGTGGAGTCCCGGGCGCGGGATCACCGATCACCGATCACAAAATACCGAAAATTCGGGGTGGGCGGAAAAAAAACCGGGTGCGCACCAACGAAGCACAGCGCGCGCAAGATAGACCAATTGACTTTTGTCGATCGCACACGCGCGTACGGTTCTCGATGGATCCAGCACGGAAATCGGCGGCCGATTTGCAATGATAATACGCACCTCGCGAGGCACCGCGCTGCAGGGTATAACGACGTCGACCGGCTGGCTCTTAGGCACTGGATACACCTGGCTGAGTCGCGGCGCACGTTTCTTCCTCGACCGATCGGTAGAAGGGGGTAGGGGGCAGTGGGACCGCTGCCGACTAAGGAGGACAGAACGGTACGCATAATTCGATCGCAAGTACGACACCATTGAAAACAAGCCAACCTCTTTCCAAGCCAGGCCTCGCTGGGCCCTGTCCACTGTCTCTATCCGAATTCTTGCCCCCTCCCCCCGCTATCACCTTCCCCCTTCACCTGTACACTTATCGAAATCATGAGTATTCCTCTTCACCTTCCCCTCTAAGGCCCCCCCCCCTTCCTTCCACCCCTCCCCCTCTCACTCTCTTCCTACTCTACCTTCTACCTACCGGCTTCTGGACTCCCTTCCTCTTACCTCCCACTACCTAACCGAGCCACTCGGCAGGTCGACGTTACCGATAGACCTGAATTTCGTTCACGTACTTCCAGACGATTGGCTGGAATGCTATTCTTAGCCAGAAGCAACGGTGTTTCGGGCCCCACCAACACAACTGATACAACCTTGCCGCTGTGTACATCCACGAAATTTATTCTGCCACCGGGACACCGGCCCCGCCAAGAAGAGTCCCGACGAGTCGCGAATCGGTAGCATCGTTGCCGAGGCCAGCCTAACTGATTCGAATTGCGTCGAGACCGTCGGAGTCTACCTGTCGCGTCGCCGCGAATAATACGCGACACGTTCAATCACTTCCGATTCGCAACCGACGGTTTCGGATATTATTTCCTGCCGGGCGATGCACGAATTATATCTACGACGCGCTGCACCTGTTACGCCGCGAGAGGCTCCGTGGAATTTTCGACGTGGCTCTGCGAGACCGTGATTATGCGAATTTTTTGGCCTTGTCTTTTTTGAGAGTAGGGTTTCAGATTTTTTTATTACCCCTCTCCGTAACAATGATTTTTTTAATATTGCTCACACTTTCCTCTCACTGGATTTTGGTAAAATTCGGTTTTCTTAGATTGTAGTAAAAATTGATTTTCACAAGTTTGGAAAGAAATTGTGGCGGTCATTTATGAGTGATCGATGTTGCACTCGAAATGGTAACGGAAATTAAATTAAATCTTCGGTAAATTAATTTTTTTTTTAAACATACAATTATGACAAAATTCACCGGTTATTTTTAGAGCGCCGTAAAATAGTACGTACTTTTTAATGTTCCATGGATTCAGTGTTAAAGCTATTTTTTTTTCGGGGCTGCGTCTTGGGGCTAGGTATGTGAACGATGAGAAGTATTATGTTACGATAGATAGAATTTTTTCTTTGGAAATCGTAGATAAGGATCTCCAGTAATTGTAACCCTACGGGAATCTCAAATCTTGATTGTAGTCTTCCTCGAATCTCTAACAAGACTAGTATTTCTTCCACTAAATGAGAGTGCATCCACATTTTAACCGTAGCATCGCCTAATTGGGTGACAGTCTTAATTCGTTCAGATTCAAACATTCACAGTGGTGTGCAATGAGTAGAACAAATTTGTCAACAATATAATGGCTGGAACAATAAATAGATCTCGGATGAAAACAAAAGTTTTCTGTTGCGAGAGCAACTCTCGGCAACTTTTTTCTTCGTTCACAATAATTTTTTGAAATTCTTCAACCGTTCCAAATTACAGCTAGTCATCTTCATCGTAAATACATCAAATCCATGGTGTAGTAATCGTTGTCGGAAAGTTCAACTTCGGAGTTCTCGTCTTAATTAAATAAAATTGCATCAAACGCGGATGCAATTTTTGCGGTCCGGATTTTACGGGGTTAAATCACCTCGGAAAAACTCGCGCTGCCCGAATCGAAATCCCTTCGAGCCTAAAATCTTCCGCGCAATTCGCAGGCAATCATCTTCGCCTTGAAGCGTTCCATAATCGTTTCATAATTGAATCGAACGTTCCGAAAACGTTCGGCGAATTACGCGCGCGGCAGGGGAGAGCGGGGAGGGTGTTGTCTAATGAAATCGTACGCGTGTACCGCGCGTATGGCGTCCCGAGCAGACACTACGCTGCCGATGGAATTGTGTTAACTGGAAGAATAATTGGCCGGCGTGGTTCCAGAATTACCGCAAAATTACACGCCAGTGTACACAAAAGCAAAAACGTGTTCCCGAAGAAAAACAGGATAAACGGAACGATGACCGATCACGGTATGTCATTAAGCAATGCCGGTGGATTCGAAATTTCTGGTAAATGATGCGTATCGGGTAAATAATAGGTATCGCGTCGGTTGTACATACGTATAGCCGAGCGGATGAGATTAGTAAAGGAAAGCTGGAACAGAAAACGAGAATGGGAGAAGGAGACGAGAAGAAAAGGAGAAAGAGAGGGAGCGGGATCCTAAAAAGAGAGAAATTTAGTACATGTGTGAACAGTGTGACCTAACCGGACGGTTATGGTGTCCCTCAAACGTAAACTCGATCGATTCGCGCGGTGCCTAGTGCTCTGGATCACTAGAACCCGTAGAAGTCACTAACGATCATTCAACATGAATCAATTAATTAAACTGCATGTCGTTTCCGATTCGTTAAAAAATGGTTCTATTTAAAAGCAAGGTTGACCATCACATGACCTTCACGTGTCCTACAAACAAACTCGTAATATTGCAAAGTCATTAAAAAATAATAGTGACGTAAAGCCACCCTGTATACTAGTGATTGATTGAAGTTGTATATAGTAGCACTTTGTTTCTCATTCATTGAAGCCATTACTGGGCGAAGTGAATTTTTACTGAAACATCTTTTTACACTGAGAAAAAAATCCTGTCGAAACAAAAAAAATATATGTTGATTCAAGAAGATGTACTATTGAATAGTGCCAATATCATATGAACTTATTTTAATATTTAATACTATTGAATTTCTCACTTCCGCCAATCATATAAGCCAATAGCTTGACCATCAATGTTTTCCAAAAAAATAAGATATGGCCTCGAACCAATTCCAGTATAAATCAATACATTTCTCAAATTTGTTTAACAACATATCTGATTGAAGGAAAAAAAGAAATATTACGAATAATAATATACGGTTTTGAGTCAAATACTATTTTCAATCATTTCATGATAGACAATTCAAATACATGACGATTTGCTTCTAAATTTCATACTATTGAAAAGAATACATTGATATTCATCGAAGTAAAAAATTACAATAACACGCGTGTTATTGAAGTAACAATTTTTTTTTCTCAGTGTACATTTGAACTGAGTCAACTCCAATATTTATATTTACAACACTGTCAAGTTAAAATTTTCGAGATTTTATCAAAGTAAAGGAACACTTCTAGAAACTGGTTTAGGGAAATAAATATCGAAATTTTACGCGTTATTTACAGACCAAAGCGATTTAATTTACCACATATCAGTTAACATAATTTAACATAGTTTACATGACGATTTGCTTCTAAATTTCATACTATTGAAAAGAATACATTGATATGCATCGAAGTGAAAAATTACAATATCACGCGTGTTATTGAAGTAACTACATTTTTTTCTCAGTGTACTAAACGTCTATCAAATTTCCTTGAGCAGAAATGGGAGGAGAGTAAGAGTAAGGGGACGCAGGGTCCGAAAGAGAGAAAAATTTCGTACATGTGTGAACAGTGTGACCTAACCGGGCGGTGGTGTCCCTCTGAACGTAAACTCGGTCGATTCACGCGGCGGTTAGAGCTCTGTTCGACGTAGAAGGAGCGAGGAGGCGAAACGGGCCCGGGCACACACCGGGCAAGCAAAAGAGAAGGAGAAAGAGAGGAAGAGAGACGTAAGCACACACGCTCGTACCAGGTGCCCATACCATCGCGTCACCATGCCGGAATAACGGTGCCTGGATGTCTCATCGGGTTCAATCGCAATCGGCAATCTTCTGCCGCGGAATTTCGCAAGGAAACGACCGTTTTGTCGTCGTGGTAGTCTTCGTCAATTTACGAGCGGCCGCTATTCGTTCGCCCTTGAGTACCGATCGACCCAATGGCCCCCTAGACGTGTCGTTTGATCTGCTGATGCGCGTCTTACAGACTCGTTTCTAATAAACTCACGGCCGCGCACCAGCGCCGATTGCTTCTTACCCTCGGATGCAAACACGATCCTATTACACCACCACCACCGATGCAAACCGATCGGTTACACCCCCCGCGTCTCGCTCGGATGAGTCGCAATCAGCGAAAACGAGTGTCCTTTACGGAAAGTAAGACTACAGTCTTTCCACTCCGCTGCGAACCGATTCCGCGTGACCTCGTGAACCCGAATTCTCCACTCGCTCGAGTATCACTGGAATCCGTGGAAATCGTCAACAATTTTTTTAACCCGTGCCCAATTATTCTTTAGCTGGATTATTCCAGCTGCATGAAATTAAAATATTTATCACGAGTGCGACACAGTACTATACTACATATATATGATATAATTTTTGCCAAAAGTTCCATTTTGCAAAATTTGCCCACGAAACCACGAATCTGGGAAGTCTCCTCGAATTTACTTCCCGAGAAGTTCATTTGGAGGTAATTGGCCAGGAAGTTGTTTACCGTGCCAGGGATTTTATTGTGCTCCCGCTAACGTGCTTTAATAAATTTATTACATTATTGAGATTCGTGGGAAGACCGTGAATGCATTAATTTCACAAGACCGGTAATAACCGCGCGCATTATAGATAATCCCCGTGGTAACCTAGTGACATTTTACTGCGCTTTGAATGTCGCGAGAAACGAAAAATGCGAACTGCGGTTAACAACTCAATTAATGTGCAATTAACGCAATTAGTTTTATTAGGTGATGTTGCGTTGCAGTGGTCGGTGCACTGCGGTTGCTTAAGATATAATCTGTGGTACTTTATCGCACGGGAACTGATAATATCAGACGATTTTAAATAATCGTTAAGGTCCCGTATGCGGATTAGACCCGGCGCATAATTAGCGCAATCTGTTTCGCAAGTGTTTTATCAGTGATAATTAAGTAAATTAGATGTACGTGATATGATACGAATGTAAGTATCATTGCAAGAAATGGGGAAGTGGTTTGAATTAAAACGATACACGGTTTTTCCGTAAAATTTATTCCCGTTTAGAAGATTATAGTGTTCGTACTCGCCTAATCCAACGAGGACAGCGTAAATAAGGCATCGTATAATGACAGTTGAATACTACAGATGTACTACTACTATTGACTCGCTTTACTGGCCACAAAACCGACACTAACAGCCAATGTAAATCGTATTACCTTACGCAAATTGAACTGAACTTGCGACGGTAATTTCGAATGGAAATAGCGGCGCTTGCGTCTTCCGTTCCAGCTAATCGAAACCTATGTATAGCGCGACAAAAGTTCTCTCTTTCCTCGATAAATACAAACTTCTTGCCCCCTCGGAGAAGAGTCTATCTCGTTACCACGAGAAAAAGAGTAGAATTTATATTGCATTTTCAATCTACGACGTCCATTTATTACCGAGAAATTTCGATCAAATTATAGAGCGTCTTTATATTATCTTAAAACAATTTTTAATTATATCCAAATAATTTCGTCAAACTCGATTGCCAAGACTTTTTTTTTACCAAATTTAAAATAATAAATTGTCTACCTCTGAAAATTATAAGAAAAATTTAAATAGTATGACGATATTGTCAAGAAATTGTCCTAATTATGCGAGCACGATTGAACCTCTTCCCAAATCTCATTACTACGAAAAAAGAGAACGAGTAAAAACTTGATCGCAATTTTCAGTCTAGCATTCAGTGAATCATTGACCGATTAATTACCGAGTCATTAAAACCGAGGAGTTTAAATTGTAAGAGCAACGTTATATATCCTGCAAACAATTTAAAGGTCGTTGTTTAACGACATCCGAAGAATTTCGTCAAACTCAATTACCAAGGCGATCGATAAAGGCACTTAAACTCGGAACGCTAACTTCTTCAATCACTTCCAATTAATCTATTTCCCGGGGTCTATAAGTTTAGTATTCTTTTAACCTCCGCTGCGTGAACAGTTTCATCTATCGACGATTCGGTTTTTACAATAGAACGCGGCGGATTTTTCATTTGCCCGGCTCGGTAACGGGATTATTCAAGTCGCGCCCATTTTTAAACGACTTACTGAACGGTGCCAGTGATCCTATTACCATTACCACCGACGCGTTCGAATTACAGTACCGTCCAAAAGTATACGAACGCCTACATGGCTTGCGGATATGACCGAAATATCTTTAGATACCTTACGGTTCTTTCGTCAATTTATTATTTTGTTCCATTAATGTTATCGTCGGGTGACCTGCACGGTGGTTATTAATACAGAACGGTGTAGAAGTTGCTACAGATTTGAGCGAAAATTAACACGGGAATCGCATTATGGGATCCTGTTCTGAACAACTCTATTTCAATTATCAAACATTTCGCGTAGAAATTGTCTGCATCTACTATAACACAAGCTGCATATACATTAATTTATAAATCGTAAATAAAGTGTATTTGTAAATCAAGTTGACAATTTACATCAATTTGAACAAATTCGAGCCACTATTGATCGGTAAATTGCAATCAGAACCATTAAAAAACAGTTCAGCTCGATTGTCTTGCTGATACCACTATTATTAAAAAGGAATTATAAAAATGGAATATAAGTAGACTGTGTTTACCTGAATTAGCTAATCACCCGGATATACCCATGTGCAAACTGCGGGTCTTTATGGAGAATAGAAATTTTTTGTGCCAATTGCTAGAAACGAGAGTTTGATAGAAATTTATTTCTCCTCTTAATACTGTAATTCGAAGTTGAAGATAATACAAACATCCTCGCGAATAAACTGCGGGTAGCAATTTTCTGTGTCAATTGCAAGAAACTAGGGTTCGATAAAAATTCATTTCTCCTATCAATTCTTTTTTAACAGTTTTGTACTTTCTGTATTCAGTTTTCGTACAAAACCATAATATCCACGGTCGACTAGTGGGCGACGTATTCAAAGCCGCTCGAGCCATTCTAGAATACGTTAGAACCGGGGAAAATTAAATTTCCGACAGCGTTGGCTTCGTAATTCAACGAGATCTTTTAATTTATTGTCTGGGATCAGTTTGCCCGTAACCGTGATTCTCGTGCAGGCGCAGCACACAACAAACGAAACGTACGAATCACTGGTGCGAACGTTTAATGGGCACGCGACTTATCGCATAACGGCGTAAGGCTGTTCTCGATACTGGTTCTCGGTCAAACGGATTCTCAAAGTTATGCAGACGATTATAAGAGTGTGCTCGAATGCCTTCTCCGGCCCGTGATGTACACTCGCCCCCTTTGATCCATTGAAATTTATGAACGTTGTTTGCGTCCCGAAGAAAATCCTCTCATGCTGATTTAATTTGTACCAGTTTATCGCGTGAAAGGGCAAGAGAAAGCCTCTCCTTCGACTGCTGGTACTAAATTGCCAAAGGTTATCACTCAGTTCCGTCTACGATACCTAAGAAGCCGAACTCGCTCTCGTGACTTCTCGCCGATCTATCCTCAAACTCATATTCTCCATTAACAGTTCTCTCTCTCTCTCTCAGGCCTAATTGTTTCGCGTCGACAGTCTTTTACGATCGAGGGAGCTCTCCTAATTTATCAGCACGACACCCATCTCTGAGCGTACTCGCTCGTAGTGCATTAAAACCAACCAGAATGTTCATGCATATTTAGATTTTTACATCATTCCATTTTAGAGCCTGCAATTATTCTTTGATTGATGCCACCAATTACCTGTGTTTTATTAAGTTACAAATCAAAATAGTATCAGCTTAAGTAATAGCTCGGGATTATTGCCGCGTTTAATTTACTGCACATTCGACGATTCCGAGAATACATAAATTCCGCGGGCCTGATTTATTAGACGCTTTTACGGCGAAACCGAGTGAGTTGTACGATCTGGATTTACATTCGTATTAAAGATAATATCTATCTTCGAGATGCTAATTTCTCGTTCTGGCTAAGTGTGATTACTATTCATCTTCTGCTTTTTAACGTTGCTGTTTCTTGTTTTGGTCTTTGGGGTATTTCGACTAATTTCACATTGATTTACATTAGTGATGTACACGGACGCTATTCACGTAATAGCCAATAAACACATTACCAGCTCCAAGATTCAGCAATCTCGCGAAATCCCCTGACACCAAGTCCCAGGATCATCGAATCCGAAAGCCGTTTTCCGGCGTTGTTTGCACCTGGACTAGGTTAATCAAGTTGTCCTTAGATACACAAAATAAGCTAGCCAGTCTGCCGCGGCGTTGTATCGGACGCATACCAATCAATCCGTTAACGTCTTCGTCTTCCCAGGAGCGTCTTGCAATCGCAGTACCTACTAGCAATGTCTACCAGACGAAGAAGAAGAGAGAAATAGACGCAGGAGCATCAGAAGAAGACACAGACGCCGACGACGACGGAGAAGAGGAGGAAGAAGGAGAAGAAGAAGAAAGCACATAGCTCGTTACGTAATTATTCGATGCTCGTTGTCATGACGTAGACGAGGTCTGGCAGTCGTCGCGTTTAAAACGATCCACCGGGGGCCTTTTAAGAGCATCTTTTCAGCCTTGGCGGCAAGCAGCAGCAGCAACGGTGGCGGCGTCGTCTCGGCATCAGGATCAGCATCGGCATCGGTGCTCTTTCTCTCTCTCTCTCTCTGAAGTATCGGCCATCGGGGATCGGCACATCGGCACACCACCACCGGTTTTCTCTATCCTGGCTGCCGGTGATCACCAATCGCAGCGGAATCGTGCGGAGCCTCCGTTAATGGTACGTTCCGTACGGGTTCGACGCGCGGTGCGTCGACCAGGAAAATGCGGGGAGTCGGATAACCAGGAAACTGGTTTATGCGTGGTTACGCTCCGCGCCTCTAAGTGGCTGCCCACTACCATCTATAGATGTTACGTGTTCACGGATACTGTTAGAAGGAGAAACACTTAGGAGGGGATTGGCTGGAACGAAATAAAGGTGGACTGCGCTGCGCGGCCATTAGATAGAACGGTGGCAAACGATAAGGACAGAGAAAAGAAGCGGTTACCTTGGCGTGCACGTAGAGGCCCGCGATCACGAACCCGTCAAGGTAGTGGGGTGATTGAGCCTCGAGGATGAACTTCAAGGAAAATAGTGTATAGAATTTCGAGAAGAGGCTATTTGCTTCGACGCCCTCCGATCCCCCCACCCCTCTCTCCATCTCTCTCTCTCTCTCTCTCTCTCTCTGTTTCGTAATCAAGCATCTTGACTGCTGATGGATTCAACGGAAGAAGGATGAACGCCCGGGATGAGATGGATAAAGCGTACCAAAGTAATGTGGTAATTAAACTTTGGTCGTATTACGCCGGGATCGTCCCCTACCCCACTCTCTCTCTTTGTCTTGCCTCTCCTGTTTTCCTTCCCCCTCCCCTTCTATTTCTCTCTCTCCCTCCCTCTCTCACTAGGTCTCTTCTATATCGTTCTCTCTTTCTCTCTCACCTCGATCCCTCACGCGTCCTCCAAGAGAATGTCGTGGAGAGATTGATAGTGACCCTACGTTGTTGGCTCTCAGCCGCCCCTTCCTTTCGCATCCACCTTACTCGCAGCTCTCTTTCGTTGTCCTACTCAAGTTGTATGCCGTGCCGTGACGTTTCTGGTTTTGCTGTCTCTCGAGGAACCGCTCGGCCTCTTATCGCGACCGTACAGCGGAGGTGACGTGTCGCGACTCGTGTGCTTAATCACGATAAAAGATCTTGTCGCAAGCCGGGGAGCGGCATCGCGATCCGCAAGCTCGCCTAACGCCCGCCGAGAATGCTTTATTTGCATAAATACTGGCCCACGCCAGTTCGCCGGTGCCGTACTCGCGCGACTTTCTTGCTTTCGACCCGATCACAAAGCAACACGTACGAAATTTATTAACGCAAGTGACATTAAATAATAAAGTAATTTTTTATAGATATTTGTGATATTACATGTAGTCGTCGTAGGCCGTCGAAAGGGTCGAACCATCGCTGCTGTTCTCATTTCCGAGAAAACTGCATATTGACTTTGATCCCATACACAGAATTTTCGATACGTTATGATCGAATGAGACCGTCTTGTCAGCAGCCTATCTTTCCGATGTCTACCATGTAGAAGCACCATGTGTGCTTCTGACAGGGTGCTTCCGAATCGATAGAACGATGGTGCTGTGCTACGGTCGTGCTATCTACCCGCGAGAGGATTGCTACCCTTCGCAACTGTGCGTTATCGGCTGTTCCGCTCAAATGACGGGAATTTGCAGCAATGAGGCTACACACGGATCCCGTGGCCGGTCGTTTTTCAATAGACCTCCGACGAGGCCGAAGAGGATCAGTTCTTATGGGCGCCAGTTTCGGAAAAATCTCAAATGCCACGTTTCGATTTCTCTTTTACTTCATGGACGGTAATGAGGCGTCTGTATGGTCGTTTAAGCCGCTTGAAATTTGCTGCCCCTTGCGGTAACACGACTTCACGGAATTCTTCGGCGGGCTCGGTACATTATTGAATTTTTATGGGATTTTAGCGTAGAACGCGATCGGTGATTTGTTTGGGCCTCTCGGACGCGAACGCTCGTGGCTAGAGTGTCGATTTTATGTGTTTTGGATGAAATGAGTGGGTACAATTTGGAATGGGAGAGTTCAGCAGAACCGGTGTGTTATTTTCAATATATTCTGTCTGCAATTTCGCACAATTTACGCAGAATGTTTTTATTCTGCATCGAGATTCGAAGTCTTCGTGGAGAGATTCAAATCCTTGCCTATCAATTTCCTTTTACGTGTTTCTAAACTCTCTTCTTATTGAATTCGATGTGAGCAATAATTTCGACTGGCTTCCAGAAAATTGAAATTTAGGTCAAAATTAATCCAACGCCCACAATCCGAAGGTTAGAATTGATTTTTTGTCTCGGTCACAATTTTTCTCGATATTTTTGCTCTAATCGCATATATGGAAGCTTTGGCTGAAACTTTCATTTCAAAATGAAAAATTGACGTATTGTTTCATGCACTTACAATCCAACAATAGTATCGACAGTGCAATTAGCATAATCAGAAGCAAGAGGCACATCTTCTATCTCCGATACCTTCTAATTCCAGCAGGCGCCGCGGGGTTGAAAAGAAAATGATAGATTTAATTCGCGTCTCGCTGGTAAAAAGTTAATCGGCCGATGATCGAGCGGCGATTGGCTAACGTGGATATGGATTCCCCGAATGCCGGCGGCGTCATTCTCGGTAATAGCCGTGGTCTTTAATCGGGTGGAAGACGCACGACAAAATAGACGTGCGTGTTTGCGCAGCGGCCTAACTCTCTCCAGTTGTCTAACTTCATAACTCAACGGGGGAAGAGAGTGAGTCTTTCTCTCTGTATCTCGTCTCTCGCGTCTTTAAAGAGCCCCGGCGTCTCCCAATGAGTTATTAAAGTCGCGTAGAATGGCGGTCTAACCGGAGCGGAGAGCTGTAATTCGTTCGAATGAGGGTTGCCGTGTTGTAACAGAGCGCGGTGCGGCGCAGTGGCTTGAATGCAGGATGATAAGAAAAGTGGAAATGAAAAACGATTAAAGGAAGGTGTTCGTACAAGGTCGTGAGACACTTGCGTGTCTGAGGAGCGAGGAGGCCCCTCGTATAATGGCACTACCGCTCTCCCTGATTGTCATTACCGTTGCTTTCCACGTTCATCAGTTTCTTACAGCGAGCCAGCGCGGCCGCGTGGGCTTGCCGCGCTCAGACACCAGTGAAGTCGTTGCTCTAGGAAAACGTTGATCGCGGATAAAGCCTGTCTCTCTATCTCTTTCTCTTTCTGTCTCCCTTCAGTCTCGGAACAATATAGCCCAAGTCCTTTTATGCGATCGCACTCGTTTCTTTGGCTCAAAGTCCCTTCCTGTTCACCCACGACGTTTCAAACGGTTCATTCCGCCGTCCCGTTTCGCGAAATCGCGGCAAGAACGCAATTAAAGGTTGCTACCGTGGAACAAAACCGCGTACGAACGGAGGAACGATGAGGAAGAGAGAAGGAACGGTGACAATTAACTCACCTTTCGTACAATCGATAACCTCGACGAAGCTCGCCGCGCCGGATCGTCGAACGTAAATTTCATCGGGCAACACGACGACAACCAAACCAACGACGACCATGCTATTCTCCCTACAACCACACATTCGCGATATCCTGCGGAACGTACGTTACCCACGCTTGATTTACCAAACCGCTCAGACCCCCCACTCGCCTTCGCAAATCGTCTCGGTGAAACAGTGGTTCGCGAACGTTTGCGAGAGCCTTCCGAGGGAATCAGCCCCCTACCGTCTACATCATCCGAGTCGAGCCTCTTCCGAAACTTTTCTTCGCGACTTATGCACTACTCTTCAGTCGTCCTTCTCTCCGAGCCTTAATTGCTTTCAGATCTCGCTGCTTGTACAGACCGACTAAGGGATCCGCGGCGACCTCAAATTAGCCGTAAAATTCTCCGAGAATAAATACTTTCGATTAAAATTTACTGGATAACCGTCGACCGAATGCTGCTCTGCTGCTTCGTTTTCGGTAAAAACCGCGAAATACGATTTATTTTCGGAGACAACACCTGCTTGCCTTTGGCACCGACGAAATTTCAGGACGGGAATGGCAAAGTTAAATGAATTCTGCGGGCTTCTGAAAACTCCGGTTGATGGCTCGTTTTGTGGAGAACGAGGGCAAACCTTTTCCAGTAATGCGATCTCTTTCGAATGACGAGAAAATATTTACAAACGAAGTAAGATCAAATGTTTTTCTAAATGCACCGCACGAATATTCTTCGGAATTTATGTTTGAAATAATCCGAGTACGGGGGAGATTACGATAACCGTGACCCCTCCTTTGAAGGTTATATTCGTGTTCCTGGGATCATTTTAAGAAAAAAAATGTGTATATAACAGGTATCCAATGGGCTCCGTTTAGCCGGTAAAGTAGATTTCTTGTTTTTCATAAAACTACAAATATCTCGGAAACTATGCGAGTTTCTGTATGGCGGCTATATAGAATGACAAGATTATGCGATCAGAATAAGTTAGGGCTGGGTGGTGGGGGCGGATTACGCATACGGAAATATAGGAGTAGTCTTTCAAAACTGAAAGCTCACCTTAAAAACAAAAAAAAAATAAACAGAAAATGGATTTTTCGGGTTGTCCGCTCAGAAGAAGAAAAAAATTAAAAATAAAATTTAAAAAAAATTCAATTTCCTACAAAAAAGGTCTCTTGATGTTTTGCCATATCTCGCATAGTTTGCGAGATATTTGCAGTTTTATGAAAAACAAGAAATCTACTTTAGCGGCCAAACGGAGCCCATTGGATACCTGTTAAATATACATCTTTTTCTTAAAATGATCCCAGGAACACGAATATAACCTTCAAAGTAGGGGTCACGGTTATCGTAATCGTGCCGGTATTTGGAACAGAAGTAATAATTGCTTCGCGTCGGCAATGTAATCGTGCAGGTATAAGCATTCCGACGTTGATGCACATTCGTCCTCACGAAAAAGAACTGTTCTATTCAAGCGGGCCGCGGGGTCTGAAGTCAACCTGTTACCTGCACACGCGACCAAATTCCAATCCGAGTTTATGGCGTTTGGACGAAACAGGTTTCTCCGGTGACCCGATTCTTCTTAATGCCGGTGAACTCCTTAAAATTCTACAAACACATTCTCTCGAACCGGACTCTCATTTTATTCCCGGTTATCTTCTCTTCGAGCATATTTCCTTAAAACACTAAAGTATGTACACGCTCTCATTCTGTCCAAATTATGAAATCAGATAACCTGATCCATTAATACGTAATGCTCTGAGAGCACAATGCGTTCGTTTAACTTTAATATATATTTATTATATATGCAGGCGCAGCTAGACATATTTTATTTGACTATTCGTTCATTTTTTATCCTTTATCAACCAATCGCACGTTTGTTTGTGGAGTACAAATATGATTCCGCTATCATCATAGAAATTCATCACTTTTGATAATACGAAGTTGGCTGTAAAATTTGTTTGCATGCTTTAATGTTTACAAGTAAATGTAAAGTGAAATCAATAGAATGTACATGTTATTTATTTTATGTGTCCAACTATTTTATTTCTGTATGTATTCTTCTAAATAATGCCAAAGTGTAAAAATACTTTGTGGCCATGCTAATAATTATGCATTTACGACGAAAATAAGTAGGTGCAATTTAAAAGGGCGCTGAGATTAAAAACTTCAAAAATGTCAAAGTATTATATTCGGCTTAATGAAGTCACTTCTCGCGAAAATGAGTGCAATTTGTAAAATTGCAGAGATTAAAAGACTTCAAGAACATCCATGTCATTCTGTCTTATCGAAGTCATTAACGAAAGAATCAAATTTCAGCTGTCTCTCGTAAACGACGTATAACATTTCAATAACGTGTACCCAGTTTGTTAATTCTCGGGGACTGGCAGTTTTATGCGAAACAAGCTTGTCCGATTTTAATGAGGCGTAATCAGCGATTTCGATTGGCGATTTTTCGTTTTCACGCGTCGTTTTCAGGTTAATGGACGATTTCATCGCGCGGAAGCTAATTGATGTAAATTTATCGGGCCTCGGAAGTCGTGTAGAATGGGACGACGACAGTGTTGTGAGCCCGGACCGGTGAGAGCCAGCTGCCGTTTTATAACATGAATAGCCGTAATTGAAGTACGTTTTAATAACGCAACATCAATCAAATTACAGTCCGCAAAAATGATCCAGGCAGCATATGTACACGAGCGTAATTCCAGGCGGATGATATGGTGGCCGAACGAATGAGACATGACACGGGCCGCGTAGCTGTACGTCAAATTGGCGCACTGGTAATGACTGAATAATGCATTCATACTGTGAAGGGCTCCTCTATTAGCATTGTTAATGTATTGTGCGGTACACGCTATAGAATCTATTTGATTGTACAACATTCATACGTTCGACCTAATGGAAAATTGTTAGCTTTAATATTGTCACTTGCCTATTACGGGCCTGCGCTTATCGCGGATGCATGGAGTTATGGATCGGAATTAATTGGGGATTGTTAGTTTCTCGAGTAATGAAATCTATATACAATAAAGTAGGTAGTACATATAGAAAATGTGTATCGGGTTCGTTGTGTCGGTTTGTTTGATCGATCGTTTTGGCCGGACTAATTACATACTTTTACCGTAGATTCGTATCCTCCTGTAATTATGCTAATCACCCTGTTATGACGTCATTCCGATTGCCTATACGCGGAAAATAGAATTCATTGCTCTCGCGTCGCTCGTCCTATTATCGATTTATTTATTCCGCTATTAACACTGCTCGCATTCTACAGGGTGTCTCAAAATTACCCGAACTTTACCCGAACGATAGAAGAAGTAGAAACTGATTGAATTAAAAACTCACTTATTCAGACGTAAATCCATTCTGCTTGTTACACCAGTGAAACAGGAAACACCACACTTTCGCACAATTACTGAACACTACACGTAGCACACTTTCGAATTCGTGGTTATAGCGAACGAGAAGAAATTAGAGATACTCCGACGCGGAAAGATGGCCGTGCTCTTCACGATTGCGCGGGAAACTGTGCTCTCCCAGCCCAGACTATGGTGCTAGATGGGGTATGAAACCATGTCCAAATCAGTGCTTCGTTACGATACGTTACTGTTTTTCCGCGCAGCGCCTCTAGTGGCTATCCATCGTGCGTAAATTGTTGGGCACAATCGAAGCACTGTCTAGACGCGAGTCGCCACAGTCGGCCAATAGCAGCCAATAGACAGTTGGCGCGCCGCACCGGGCCGACTGTGGCAACTCGCGTCTAGGTCGCGCTCTGATTGGTCCGTGTTTTTCGTTCATAATTCCTAAACAAAGCCGCGGATACCATTTTCGCAAAGGAAAATGTTACTTCAAATGATCTCAGGAACCTCCCATTTCCGGCTGTTGAAAGAATTTTGGGAAACCGTGTATAATACACCGTGAGTGGGGCGAATGGGAGACACATTGCGCGTGAGCGATGGGGACGCAACAATGACTGACATTTCGCAGGTTTTAGGTTATTGCCGCGTATCGTATCGTACCTATTATGTATATGTACCTACTTAATGAAATTAATCATATGGATCGTTCTCATTTTTCTTCTACACGATAAATTTGGCAAATTATGTTTTATTTGCAACGTCACATGTTAAAGAAATAACTAATAATTACGTGGTATGTGAAATAAGTAAATGGGTGAATTTTACGTGACAATAACCTAAAACCTGCGAAATGTCATGACATCGTTGCGTCCCCATCGCGCACGCGCAACTTGTCTCCCATTCGCCCCACTCAATTCTCGGTTAGATGGCGATGGAATAGGATAGTGAAAGGGGAAAAGGAGGAGAGTATTTCCGAGAATTAGAATGGGAGACAAGTTGCACGTGCGCGGTGGGGACGCAACAATGTCATGACATTTCGCAAGTTTTAGGTTATTGCCACGTAAAATTCACCCATTTACTTATTTCACATACCATGTCATTATTAATTATTTCTTTAACATGTGACGTTGCAAATAAAACATAATTTGCCAATACGTTACTGTTTTTCCGCGCAGCGCCTCTAGCGGCCATCCATCGTACGAAAAATATTCGGCACAATCGAAGCACTGATTTGGACATGGTTTCATACCCCATCTAGCACCATAGGCTGGGCTGGGAGAGCACAGTTTCCCGCGGAATCGCGAAGAGCACGGCCATCTTTCCGCGTCGGAGTATCTCTAATTTCTTCTCGTTCGCTATAACCACGAATTCGAAAGTGTACTACGTGTAGTGTTCAGTAATCGTGTGAAAGTGTGGTGTTTCCTGTTTCACTGGTGCAACAAGCAATTGGATTTACGGCTGAATAAGTAAGTTTTTTAATTCAATCAGTTTCTGCTTCTTCTCTCGTTCGGGTAAAGTTGCCGATGATGTGGGCCCACACCGATTTCGACGACCTTGACATATCTTATACATTCGATGTTTTAAATATCTTTTACCTTTGAAATAAAGCTCATCGGGATCGAATAGGAAATAGTACATCGATCAATTTACAATTACATACAAGTTTTTACAATAATATCGTAAACTAAAGACGATCGACAGAAACTGTAAAGGGAAATGTTGTTCAGAATCATGGCATTGACAACATATCCAAAGCTTATCGAAATTGGCGAGGATTCACATCATCGAGAAACTTTTGTTCGTTGCGACATCGCGGCGTGCCACCGACACTCGGCTGCCGGCGCGCCGGGCTGCACGCGTCTAGCTCGCGCTCTGATTGGTCCGTGTTTTTCGTTAATAACTCGTTAACGAAGCCGCGGACGGCATTTTTTCAAAGGAAAATGTCGCTTGGAATGATCTCAGGAACCTCCCATTTTCGGCTCCAGAGGTAATTTCGAGACACCCTGTATAATAAAGTCATGCATCGCGAAATTATTTGTTCATCTGCTTGCAATATATTAACACTGGGCCCGAATACGTGTGGCAAGAATTCCTGTTTAATCTAATTCGTAAAATTATGATGGGCACACTTGATAATTATGATTTTCAGATTCTTTCAATCTGTCCACTGCGTAAAATCGCGCTTACTCATTTTTGTGATAAATGCAGAAAATCCGCAGTCTAGTAATCAAGTTCTCGGCGATTTTATTTTCCGCGGGCTTTGTAATTTTCACCGACGACAAGTATTATCTAGAAATATGCGTGTAATTTTTCCACTTTCTTTGACTGCTCGGTGGAATTTCGCCTAAGTTACTGCGCTACGCCGCGATAAAACGCAAGAAAGCACGCCCCCCCCTCCCCCCGCGCGGTTTATCCGTCAAACAAACCGTGGAACTCCGCTCTTTTCCGGTGCGGTTATTATTTTTTTGCGGCGGAAAGCATCGACGGGGCCAGGCTCTGCGTACAATATAAACATCGCCATCTAATTTTCGCAGTAATAGCCGGCCCGAGGCTGTTACGTGGAAATAAATCTGGTCATGGTGGCTTGTCTCGCGTAGAATCGCAAACAGCGATTCTTCTCCCGCAACAAATAAGTCTCGGTGGGGCTTTACAGCACGTTGATTCCACGTTTTTATCTTTAAGTGAACGTTCCAGTTCCGTTTTCATTCAAACTCGACTTCACTTTTACTTGGATTCCGCGTCCGATTCCTCAGAATAGAGCAGTTCTTTTACGGTGAGTGTATCTTTCTGGAAAAGCTCCGCTGCTCCGCGTCCGTGAATGCGTACTTCGCATGCACACACAGACACGCAGACAGAACCTCTCTAACGGTGTAAGTTTATTTACTGCGAGGGTCTTTTTTTTCGCCAAGTCCCTTTTGTTGCACCGATAGCAGCCTAATGCCCGCGATGGTTCCTTTCTGCGAACTCGAACGAGCCCACTCTCGCAGACATTCAATTTTGCAGAGAAGTGCAATTAAGGCGATGCAACTCCGTTGGTCATAATTTCGACAATTTCACCTTGTAGACGCATTGTTCTCAATGTGGATTTCTGCGATTCCACGGCCCTAACTGCGATTTTCCGAAAATCCGGGCGAAAATCGAAGTAACAGTAGGTTTACATGTCAAGCAGAAAAATATTGACAAGTATCAACGTGTTATTTTCAACTTTTTGAGATCGTTTGCAGTGTCAACATTGAAAATCGATGTAAATAATTAAAAATTTAGACCGTCTGCTCGGAAATTGGAGTTTAGATGAAGCGAAACTAACCGCACATAAAAATGGACCCAAGTCTAAGTTTATTTTCCGCGAGCATCTTTCGCCTCTCTCCTCGAACGAACCGCGGAGATATTAAATTTTCAGAGAAGTGCAATTAAGGTGCTGCAACTCCGTTGGTCATAATTTCGACAATTTCATCTTGTACACGCATTGTTCTCAATGTGGATTTCTGCGATTCCACGGCCCCAACTGCGATTTCCCGAAAATCCGGGCGAAAATCGAAGTAACAGTAGGTTTCCATGTCAAGCAGAAAAATATTGACAAGTATCAACGTGTTATTTTCAACTTTTTGAGATCGTTTGCAGTGTCAACATTGAAAATCGATGTAAATAATTAAAAATTTAGACCGTCTGCTCGGAAATTGGAGTTTAGATGAAGCGAAACTAACCGCACATAAAAATGGACCCAAGTCTAAGTTTATTTTCCGCGAGCATCTTTCGCCTCTCTCCTCGAACGAACCGCGGAGATATTAAATTTTCAGAGAAGTGCAATTAAGGTGCTGCAACTCCGTTGGTCATAATTTCGACAATTTCACCTTGTAGACGCATTGTTCTCAATGTGGATTTCTGCGATTCCACGGCCCTAACTGCGATTTCCCGAAAATCCGGGCGAAAATCGAAGTAACAGTAGGTTTCCACGTCAAGCAGAAAAATATTGACAAGTATCAACGTGTTATTTTCAACTGTTTGAGATCGTTTGAGGTCTCGACATTAAAAATCGATGTAAATAATTAAACATTTAGACCGTCTGCTCGGAAATTGGAGTTTAGATGAAGCGAAACTAACCGCACATAAAAATGGACCCAAGTCTAAGTTTATTTTCCACGAGCATCTTTCGCCTCTCTCCTCGAACGAACCGCGGAGATATTAAATTTTCAGAGAAGTGCAATTAAGGTGCTGCAACTTCGTGGGTCACCGTCTTGTTTGCTCACAATGTTACCTCGTGAACCCACCATTCTAAATGTGGGATTCCGCGATCAAACTGCAAGAATCGTTCACCTTCGCACACACACCGAAATTCCCACGAGTCTAGCTGCGATTTTTCCCATTATCGGCGAAGATAATTGAAGGCTCTGCAAGACTATCACAAATTGATCGTTAAATCGTTTGATGCGATCTACTGTTAACGGCGTCGATAAATTAAAACGGAACTTCTGTGGAAATGGATTTAATCAGAAGAGACACCGTTTCGATGAACGCTTCTTTCAATTAAAATAATTTAGGGAATTCGTGGTGTTCAATTAAAAATTGAAATATCGATAACGAAAAATTGAATTGTCTACGACGTTTTCTTTCGAAGAATATATTTCTACATTCTGGGTGGCATGCTCTAATTAATGGTGTGAACAAAGAGCATATAGCAGTCTCTTTATTAGCGTTGAATTCCAATTATCAGTAATTGTGCGGTTTACTTTACCGCGACGGAGAGAGTGTCTATTTTATCGAGGATTGATTTAATGGATGCGGTTAACGCAATCAAATCTGTACAGGGCATGAAAGACGAACTGTTGTCGGTTGGTAACTATTGTGCTCTCTTTACTAAATCCCTTAGTGCGATTTTCTAAAAATTATTTCACGTTACGTTAGATAAATTGGAATAGATTCGATTAGTCGCGGAAACAGACGAATTCGCGAAAATAATTCACACTAAATTTTTCAGATAAACCTAAATTAAAATTCTCAATATAGCATTGAACCATCTGGCAATGATCATAGAGTTCAAACACTTCAATGTAAACCACGAAAATTAAATAAATTCGATTAACGTTCCGGTTTGACTAGCCTGGCGGTGAAAAAATGTGCGAATCCAATTTACAGTAAAATTGTATGTGACATTAACAACACAATCAAGTTTTTTATGTAGTACAGTGACGAATAGATCCAATCAACGTGGCGGAAACAAATATAAATCTTCGAAGGTAATTCGAATTTTTATCAATAAATAAAAAATTTTTATAAACACAATGATCATAAAGTTCATGACACTCGATGTAAAAACAGCAAAGTCGAATAAATTCGATGAATATTTTGATATGATTAACCTGATGAGGAAAAAAAATATGCAAAAGCAATGAATAAAATTATGCATAAAACACACTTAACCGGTCTGAGCTCGGAATGTTCCCAGGACTGTTCCCGGCGTTCAGGCAAATTTTAACGAGCTCAACAGGACTTCCACAGCGCAACACTGTTCTCCTAATTAATTAAATTATCGTCCAAAAATACATTTCCAGAACCGCGAAGTTTCAGAGCGCCGCGCCGGAACACCGTTCCATTTTTCTCACACGCTTCTGAGCCGAACCGTTCCTCGACGAGAATAATACAAATGATATTTCGCTTAAGCAGCCAATTTACAATTCATTTAGCATTCGTTCAAACAGGCGCCCTCCCCGAGCGTATTCGGGCCGATGCACGTTGCCCCGCAATCCGTGCGCAAGATGCGGATGGGTCGGCGAACAATCGAAGAATTCGCGGTAATCCAATTTACGAGACGTTCCGATTAAACGGACAAGATAAAACACGAAAGGATTGAAGCAGGAACGGCCCCGTGGGGAAGGGATTACCGACGGCGCACTCAAGGTAACGCTACGGTATTCGAAGCACGTGTAGTCCGCACATTAGCATCACGGCCGGGACATTTTTATCGCGTTCGCAACCCCGGCTGCATCAGCTTTCCCGGTAATCTCTTATCATAATTCAAATTTCGTCAAGGGGAATTGCAGGGTCCTGTTCTGCGCCAGATAGAACAGTCCGCGACACGATAAACAAGTGAAACCAGTTGTTGATCTTTGTTGCGGGAGTGCAGCTCATATCGAACGCTTTTCGTACACTGAGAAAAAAATCCTGTCGAAACAAAAAAAATATATGTTGATTCAATAAGATGTACTATTGAATAATGCCAATATCATATGAACTCATTTTAATGTTTAATACTATTGAATTTCAATAGCAAAACTCATTTCTGCCAATCATATAAGCCGACAGCTTAACCATCAATGTTTTCAAAAAAATAATATTATATATGGCCTCAAACCAATTCCAGTATAAATCAATACATTCCTCAAATTTTTTTAACAACATATCTGATTGAAGGAAAAAAGAAATATTACGAATAATAATATACGGTATTGAATCAAATACTATTTTCAATCATTTCATGATAGACAATTTAAATACACGACGATTTGCTTCTAAATTTCATACTATTGAAAGGAATACATTGATATTCATCGAAGTAAAAAATTACAATAACACGCGTGTCATTGAAGTAACAATTTTTTTTTCTCAGTGTAGTAGATCGTAAGGAAAATTAGATTTCGAGTCGGAGAGAATGCATCCAAATACAGTAAATAATCGAACTGAAAAACGGGGACAGTATGAACTAACAAAAACTAATATCCCTTCTACTGCGTAGGATACTCCGCGAGGGGCCAAGATGCTTCAGCTGCCTCGGTCGTCGAGCAGTGTGAAGTGTAAACACGCCTCGTAATCCGATACGACTACTGATCCAATTATAAAACTTGTTTATATTTCATTATTTCTCCTTATTATTTTCCTTATTAAAATAACACTAAACATGATACACACTGAGAAAAAAATCCTGTCGAAACAAAAAAAATATATGTGATGCAATAAGATGTACTATTGAATAGTGCCAATATCATATGAACTTATTTTAATATTTAATACTATTGAATTTCAATAGCAAAACTCACTTCCGCCAATAGCTTGACCATCAATGTTTTCAAAAAAATAAGATATGGCCTCGAACCAATTCCAGTATAAATTAATACATTTCTCAAATTTTTTTTAACAACATATCTGACTGAAGGAAAAAAAGAAATATTACGAATAATGATATACGGTATTGAATCAAATACTATTTGTAAATTTACAAATAGTTTATAAATAGTTACTATTTATAAATTTCATACTATTGAAAAGAATACATTGATATTCATCGAGAGTAAAAAATTACAATAACACGCGTGTTATTGAAGTAACTATTTTTTTTCTCAGTGCAGTTTCATCTGTATTTGGTGGTTTAATTTCGGCCAACGCAACTAGATCTCCGAGAGTCGGTGACGTAGAATCGCTTACCCCCACCCGGTCGGCCAGTGCGAAGACTGTCCGGAACTGTCTTAGCCGATTCCACAACATACAAGACTCTCGGAGCACTAATTGCGTAGGCCTGCTTTCATTGATGGTAATTAATAAATGTATAATTCACGGTGACATGAATTTTGTCCAGCCTTTTGCGATTCTAGATCATTGTGCGACATGGGGGTCGGAGTATTGAAGCGTTTGAGCTATCGTCGATTTGACCAATATGCGATCGGCAGTATCGTTCGCCGGTTCATAAATGTTTCCCAGTAGCTATTCGCGGTGTACGCGTCTGTTCGGTTGTTCGTCTTCCTCGTTCGTCCCTTTCTGTTCCGTTAAAGGGAGAAAAAGATGAAGAAGAGGAGGGAATGCTCTCTGTCGTTACCGAGGCCATAACGATCGGTCAATGAGGCACAAGCGGAGATTAGTCATCGTTGGGGTACTCGGTAGCCTGGCTAGATGCGTGCGAGTACCCTTCATTAGCTCCAGCCCCGCTGTAAGATCGGCTAATTACGCGGGGATACATAAGGCAACTACGTCACGCACAATACATTCGCGGTAGTTAATCGGTGCTCCTATCTCTCTCTCTCTCGCTCCCACTCTCTCTCTCCCTTTCTCTCTCGTGACTGACAAAAACCGGCGCCATTTAGAATGTCAAAACCGGAACCGCGTGAACCTTCGTTGTTTACCCGTCTTAAAGATACGACTCGCCGCTATATTCGCACACTGCGAAATCGACAGCATTAATCTCCGGACAGAATGATTAACGCAGTCCTTGACGAATCCATTTCGCCCGACTCCGTATTCACGCTCTTGTGCATCGACGATAAATCGTTACCGGCGTTCTTAGAGACTACCACCGTGTATATTGAATTGTAATGAAGCTGTAAATATCGCTGGATCCACCGTCGAACGTACGAGCTTACGTCATTCGGCGATAGATCGTGGTTTACCGTTTTATCCTATACGGCTACGTAAATCGTTGGAAACGGACAAATTAAAAATTGAAGAAAAATCACCTGCTTCCCTGGTTCTCGACTTCTTGCTGCACAAGATGGCAGACAAATCACAATTGCGCAATCTTTTTTGCATCAATTGCATTCTCTTACAGTTTACACTATGAATTATAATGTCTTCTTGGATCATTTTAATCTATTTTGTTTTAAACTTTACTGAATTTATTTACTGCAAACATAAATTATTAATATGGCAATTTAATCCATGCAGTGGGTTAAAGTATATCCAAATAGCTGCAGGAAAAAAAATCAATTTTAATTATTCATTCGATCTGGTTTTGTATTTTTCACTGATGGTACACACACGTGAAATGGATCATCTGTATCGCATATTTACGAATACCATGGATATTTATCGGTTCACGTGCATCGCCCTATACGTATTGTAACAAGAGATTATTTCTGGCTAACCAAGTGCCCGAAGCAGGTCGGCCATGTTGCTATCAGTCAGCGAAGTTATTCCCAGAACTTTGTTACAGCTTCGCGTTGTATTTAACGATATTTGCCTAGATACATTGAACGAATAAACTGTATCGTTTAGAACACGCAATTTATGCGACAAGTTTCTCTTCCGAGCCCTAACTAGTTCTACGCGGGAGCATATTCCCTTAAACTAATGCTACGCTTCGTTCTTCCTACTTGCAATCTAAGAAGAACGTGTAATTAGCGTTTGCTGTGTTCTTGGTTTCTGTGGCTTAACTTTTGACAATAACTATTCTGTACGGGGTGTATAAAACGTAATGGTCATCCGTCGCACAGTGGGGTATTTCGCTGAAAAACGGGAATAAAATATTGTAGCATTATTTATGGGCTCACGGTCACAAATAAGTAGGTCGTTGGATTCGTCTTGACGCCAGCTATAAGATTATTAAATAAAAATTGTACTTTAACATTTAAAAAATCAAAATAATTGTTATTTTTTGGCGAAAAAATTTTTTTTTGAAATTTTAAATATATCATTTTGTACATGTTTCAATACTGTTCAACTTTTATTGGAACCATTTTGTCGTCGGATTATCCGAACTCTTGAAAAGTAGTGATAATGGAATGCTTTGATTACTATGTACTGAGATGAGATAGGTGTACAAACTCTTCACAGATTTTATTCTGTTATCATCTAAATTAGTATTGTTATTAATATTTCAACATTACCAATCATTCTGTAAGTTTTTCTCGATTTGAAAACTTTATTGACGATTTTGGTATACAATTGAGCTGAATTGAGCACTCCTTCTGGTACCATTACA
>CM052286.1:2433510-2473504 GCA_028455765.1 Lasioglossum oenotherae | reverse complement strand
GTGTACAAACTCTTCACAGATTTTATTCTGTTATCATCTAAATTAGTATTGTTATTAATATTTCAACATTACCAATCATTCTGTAAGTTTTTCTCGATTTGAAAACTTTATTGACGATTTTGGTATACAATTGAGCTGAATTGAGCACTCCTTCTGGTACCATTACATTCTATAAAGCTTTGCGATCATAGTCCAACAAAAAAATCTTCCGAATTTTTCCGAATTCGAGAGTTGTATGTAATTGTATGTAAACAATAACATTGTTGCTGCAAAGAAGCCTTCGATTCAATCGTTTCCTTGCAGTATTCAGTCAAAACGGTTTGGAACGCTTCCACCGATTACGTTGAAATGGTGTAATTTTTTATTTTAATAATATCAAATATGTTGATCACGTAACTTTTTAATAAGTAAATATATGTTTTAAGAAATTTTAAAACTCTTACTATTAATTCTTTTTCAGTAAACATATCCGATTTTTCTTCTTCAGACGATGATATCTCCTCTTCGGTTTCATCTGCTCGAGATGGCTTCTTTGCAGCAACAATGTAAACAAAGATCCTCGTAAGATCTCGTAGAGAATCGGGCGAACGCGTTCGACCGCGAGAGTTTGCGGTGCAGGTGTACTACGCGTACGCTGCGACTTTCCATGCTCATTTCTACTTAAATTAGTTGTAACTCTCGAATTCGGAAAAATTCGGAAGAGTTTTTTGTTGGACTATGATCGCGAAGCTTTATAGAATGTAATGGTACCAGAAGGAATGCTCAATTCAGCTCAATTGTATACCAAAATCGTCAACAAAGTTTTGAAATCGAAAAAAAAACTTACAGAATGATTGGTAATGTTGAAATACTAATAACAATACTAATTTAGATGATAACAGAATAAAATCTGTGAAGAGTTTGTACACCTATCTCAACTCAGTACATAGTAATCAGAGCATTCCATTATCACTACTTTTCAAGAGTTCGGATAATCCGACGACAAAATGGTTCCAATAAAAGTTGAACAGTATCGAAACATGTACAAAATTATATATTTAAAATTTCAAAAAAGATTTTTTTTCGCCAAAAAAATAACAATTATTTTGATTTTTTAAATGTTAAAGTACAATTTTTATTTAATAATCTTATAGCTGGCGTCAAGACGAATCCAACGACCTACTTATTTGTGACCGTGAGCCCATAAATAACGCTACAATATTTTATTCCCGTTTTTCAGCGAAATACCCCACTGTGCGTCGTGCCCGAAGAATGAAACCATCAACCCGATAAATTCTCTGAGAACTTGAGCCGTTCTAAGGTTCGTCCGTTCGCGTATCTCGGATGATAATTCGTCGCAGACGATTACAAGGGCTCCGCGAGTGGAATTGATTCGCGTCGCGCCGCGGTAGAGGACAGGAAGATGTTACTAGATCGTATTTATGATAATCGTAAACAAGCCGGTCGTTGTCTTCGGCCGTTACTCGGCCGAAGCAAGCCCGTGGACGCGAGAGCTGCCTCCTCTCGCCGTTGAACTTTATATTAAAGGACTTCGAATGAAATCATACGCTGGGAGCAACCGTTTTACGTGCGCATAAATATGTAAATTCCTAATAATACAGGATATTGGAAGAACTAGTTAGACGGGGCGAGGTAATCGTTAAAACCGAATGAGAATACGAGAAGAGGCTTGTGATGCATGTTACCCGCTGTATAATGCATCGGCGTCGTCGTGTACTTATCAAAAAAGAACCTAACCGAGGATTTGAAAGAATGCGATTGCCTTTATGAGAGCTCGCGAGTTACTATTCATTTATTTTTTGCGTTCCCATAGATTCTCATCGTATATTTTGTAGTACGTTCTTAATCCTGCCTCTAGCCTGAAATTTCTTTTTTATATTGTGTACGTAATGACTATGCAAAGTTCACTATCGCTGATGTATAATTTATAGAGGTTTTTGGTAATGCTTTACTGAATTATGGATCACCGGAATGATTTGGTATTAATTCCTCAGTGGAACGGTAAAACCTGGAAGTTGCCGTGCTGTACATCTTCTTGCGGTTAGCATTCGCAGAACGTGCAAGCCATAAAAAAGAAATTTCTGGGTCTCGGCGAAATCACGGTTTAGCTGGCGATAAAAATTCATTTTGTCTGATTCACGTTTATCCGCGAAGTCTGTTGTAGATTTAGGCTCACGTGTATTGTATTATAAACAAAATTAGCTCTAATACATCAGTCGTGTTCCCCCGGTTCTCTACTCCTTCACGATCAAACGTAAGAAACATTCTCATCGTCCAGAGTCCAATTCCATTTGCAAATCGCTACGTGGGTGTAGACATTCGGGGCCGACCAAAACCAAAATTTCCAAGGAATTCTAACGGTACCGAACTCTCTCGTAACAGCGAAAATAGATTTCGGGAAGCACATATACGAGCCATGACTAAGAAGAAAGATTGATGGCCATATATTGTGATCATTGGACTGCGGATCTCTTTGTGCAGAATAAAAATGTTCTACCTGAATTGCGAATTTTAAATTACTTTCCGAATAACCAAATGTGAAGTCTGCTTACGGGATCGCGTGGTTAGATCCGTGGAGAGGCTGCCGTTTAGAAGAATTTCGACGGCGCGTGTAATAATGAAGCCGGGGCAGATCGATCGTCGTTAAATGGATAATCACACGTGGGCCGTGTTCTCCTTCGGAGCGAACGTGACTCCGAAAAAATGACGATACCACGCTTTGCGTGGGACAGGTTCGTTGGCCTGGACCGAGAGCGTGGTCCGATGAAATTCGAGGGTATCGGCGAAACAGGAAATCAATCGTCAGCATCGCCAATAAGGAAGCCAATCCGATAGGGATTAAACCTCGGCCTCGGGAAATGCCTTGACGCAGCGGAAAATCCTGCTTCAAGGATCCCGATTATCAGAGGCCGGCAATTAAATCAGAGCCCCTCCGAGTTTCTACAATTACTTCGTGGCAAAGATGGCCGGGGCATCTAGGAAGCCTAGGAGCTATCCGAACCCGACCGTTAAACTAGATCATTTTTTAATGGGCTGACCGTGCCCGGCTGTTATCGAATTAATAGTCCAGCTGGTATATGAGAAAGCTTGACCTCCCGATGACGGCGTAATTTAATGCTCCAAGTAGAACGCCTTCGCTGAGAAGGACCCCTAACCACACGCGAACGAGAGATCGCGGTGAGAGGCAAATGGTCTCGCGTAGGTCATCATTTCAGCCCCTCACTCGCCAGATTGATTAACTCCGCAGAGCATACGATGTGAAAAATTTTATCAAATAATAGCTACGTGTCTAAAGTTTCACCCTTTTTCATTGATGGCTATAGACACCCAGAGTTACGCACTGATTCACAATTATTTATAATTATTTATGTAAGACGACAGAGACGACGCGACAGTGGCGAAAGCGAGGGGGATAGTGTCGTAGAAGCGGAAGTACAAACTATAGCATAAATCCATCGTTAGTTCAACTACGAAACAGGATATTTATGAAGCTATATTATCAAGGAACGTTTTAAGTAAAATATTAAATATTAATATTGTACCTTTTGATTTAATGTGGCGGAGGATAACAAAATCATGTTTGAAAGTCCGTAAATTCGTCTCTGAAGCGGTTGTCTTCCTTCCTTGTCTATACATTCGTTCAATATTTCAGTATCAAAGTTTTCGCGTGCGTCTAACCTGCACTGCGACAGATTTCATAACAGACTCATGCTGTGATCTACACGATCGCGTGGTGCGACAGTATCGTTCAAAGACTCGTCTCGAACAAAGTTGCACAACTCGACGATAAATCGTAACGTGTGTGGGCTGTCTCGCATTTACGTCACGCTAGTAGTTTCGTTTGGGGGATCGGTTCCGTTAGGATGATGTCACTCGAAATATTGTAAACACGACGTAATAATCTTGTAACTGTATTACTGATATTAATCCTCCATCAAATGGAATTACAACATGTATGAAATACACGAAAAAGGAAAAAGATGGATAAGCAATTACCATTTGATCAGCCATTGGGACGAGGAACGAATAAATTTTTAGTAGCATAACAATACGATAGTAATTCTAAATATTTTAAAACTAAAAGATTAACTTTTTTGCTTAAATGTTTTAAAGATTATATGGCGTCTTCAGGGCCTAAAAGGGATCAAAAATTAATAAATCTATCAATATTCGCTTCAGTTATCAATAGACTGCAGATTTTTACGCAATATAACAGTATGTTTTAATTCTTCCATCATTTTTACCATTTTGCCATTTTTACCAATTATTTATAAAGAGGATATGCTCCGATCTTATGGACTTTTGGCGGTAATTATTCCGCAGTCGACGCGTTCACGCATTATTGAATCAGTGCACCAACGTATTTAAAGGTAAACATCGAATCGAGTAAAAATCATTGCATTACCGCAGTGCGTTTATAATATTATGTTTTCGCATAAAACCATTAATATAATTCCGTAACAAAACATCTAGAATTGCCTGGATCGCGCTACGTTTCACATCGAATAACCCTTGTAAACAGCATTTATTTCCTCCTGAGTTCTATTTGCATATATCCGAGACACAAAACGATACAAAAACCCGCGCGTTTATTTCATTTGTACAGATCCGGCAGTAATTAAGATTTTTTTGTTCCTGTAGCCGGGCTGCGCGAGTTTGCTTCACTTCGAAGACACTTTGTGCATGCGGGTTTTGCAAATGGCGGTCAATATTTGAAAGCGTGCATCGTTGGTGTCCGCAAATAAGGGACTGCTTTTTTCCCATACGGCACACATGTGCCATTTGCCGTATAAAATCTACTAAATATATATGTGTAATATGTACATGGCAACGTCTGTCATACGTGGTCTTACAGTCTTTCTATCGTTAATAATTAATTCTTCTCATAATACGGTTGCTGAGACCAAATTTCGAAATTCGTAGGATCTAAATTCGATAAATTATCAATCATGTATCAACTTTTGTGAAAAATCTTTGTCGATTTTTGCTAATACTATCGAAATTTGAAAACATATATTTTAAATGTGTGGTTAAAGAACGCGTGCATACAAATTTTTAATAACCAACAGAAAAAAACCTCATTTTCCGTACTATTGATTCCCTAATTAAAAATGAAATCAAACAACCTTTCACAGCAAAAAACGAACATTCCCCGCATGCCACTTTTTTGTTAATCGACCGGCCGAATCATTTTCGTTAATTCCTCAAAATCATTAGCGCCGTTTCTTCAGCACATTCCATTGGCATCGCCACAGTCTCGGTTCATTGTTTCCACGGTTCGTTGACTCTCGGCTACCGAATCACCGACACATTACGGAATCGTCGAAAAAAGAGCCAATTGCGTCTCCGCGCTGGCATAGTGTCCGAAGTAAAAAAAAAGAAAAAAAGGGAAAAAAAGGAGGGAATAAAAAGGCCGTTCGATGTTTAAATGTGATATGTCACGCTAATGGGCATCGGGGCACAAGAGACGTCCGCGGCAAAAAGCAGCACGTACACGTGGATAACGATTCACCTCTTCGTAGAACTACTTTCAGTACGGTATGGCTCGGCTTACTTTATATATTCATTGTATTCCGTGCTCTATTCTATTCCGTCCTTTCCTATTCTATTCCATTTCGGTTCGGGCTCGTTCTTTGTACGTCTCCTCGGACCATGTTAGGAAATTACGTAACTTACCGGGCGCCATCAGCGTACACGGATGCAAACGAGCGGCCATAACTTCGTTACAACGAAGATGGCCGCTCGGGCAATTCGTAAGGGAATCCTTTTCCCTCCTTCTTTCGAAGAAACCCGGCCCGCGATTTCGTCCCGCCTTTGTACCAGGCGTAATTAAGTCAAAAGATCTTGCACCCTTCCCCCACCTCTCAGCAAGTTCCTCGAATCTTCCGTTCTCGGTCTCGCGATTTCTCCCGAGAGGGGGTGGGAAAAAGCACGGGGTTTCTATTTAGTTTGCCGCGGACCTGGTCACGATTTAAAGCAGGTAATCAGCGGCAGAAGAAAATCAGTGTCTTAGCATGACAATGCAGCCGGCTTTTCCCCTTAATGGGTTACACGGCCGCGGGGGCGAAGGAATAAAAAGTGTTCGTGGGGGCTGCTGGAAATTTCCATAAAACAATACCCCGAGTATTAATCAGCCTTTCTTGTTCAGCCGTTCGCGATTACCCCGACCCTGTCATCCCCCCTTAGACCTGCTCGTCCGCCGAAAGCGAGAATGAACGTATTAATTGTTCAACTTTCTCATTGGCCGCCGTTGCCACGGAGACAATCGTTTCCCCGAGAATCGCTTCGCCGAGGCGATTTCATCGACGCCGAACTTTGTTGATAATATTCAGCCGTCAGCTGGTCTCGTGACGACGATTAGGTAGTCGACAACGTTCGTTCATCGATGTCACTGGCAATATGCGTATTATATGTTGTATAATAGAAATTAATGTTTTATATGTGCACATAAATTAATGCAATACTCGAATGGATTCTGCGTCTTTAGTATAAGCTTGCAATGGGACATTGTGAATGAGAAATGTTAATCCTTTTTACCAATCTTTTTTATTAGAGTATTTTTCACCTACCCTTCACAAAAATTCGATCATTTTAGATTAATGAAATAATTATATCCATACTCTTTTAATCCCAAGTAGAGCATGTAATTTTTTATCAAAGTAGCATAATTGATACACATTCTTTTGATACATTTTTATTGTACATAAAGATCCGCAGTTTATTAATAACAAACACGAATCATTATTGTCACTGAAGTCGTAACGACGAAGAGATTTTGAATGAAATGATTGCGGATAAGATAAAGATGGCGACTTCTTTCGCTTTATCCGCGGAAACGGGGTTTCCCGATGGCGGGCCGCCCCCGCTAAACGTGGAAAATTAGGAGCGCCCGTTAACAAATGGCGGCCGGTTTAAATGTTAAAATTACTGGTATGGACATAAGTGGATTACGCTCCGCCCGGACAATGGGGACAGTTTCGGCGAAGCGAAATTTGCTTTCGTCGTCGACACACAGAAGTCGTGTTTCGCTTGTTACCAACGAATTTTCGTTTCATTCCACCGGCATAAGGAATTTATGCGCTGTTCTATGCCGTTGCCCGTACTATCCGATGCTCGATCTAATGAATCCCTTTTTATTACCATTGTTAATTCATTCATACCGGGATTACCTTGTACAATGGACATTATTCGCTGTTTTTTCAGCATATGACATACGCAGATGAAAACTTGTTTCTAATTACGACAATATTATGAAAATAAGATTTCTTAAACTTTACGAATTCAAACAAATCTTCTTGCTCGCATATTCTACCACAATTATACTCAATAAAAATGCTTTATACTGTATACAATATAATATAAATATTAGTTTATACAATATATATGTATTGTATGTCCAATTTCTGTAAAATTTTAATTTTTATATGCAATTAATAATTCTTGACTGTTTTTTTTATGCTGTATAGATATCACAATCATATCTACGTTACAAATGTATAAAAAACAATATTTTTATAGATTATACGTTCCCGAGTCTATTACTTTAGTGCATCTTTTTCGGAAACACTAAATGAGGACGTACAACATTTATGCAGTATGCCACCAATACGTATTACTTATTATACATATACCATAAATAGAAAAAAATATCAGGTGCAGAACTGCAATACCGATATGAGACAGATACGGGACATATTATAGGTTCTGAAATCTGAAGAACCGAAACCGAAGTGTATTTATTTTTTTTACAGGTGGAAGCGTTTCGGAGATTTGAAGGTCGACACACACATACACTTTGTTTTGTTAAATGGAATACTGTATTTTTTATACCAAAATATGGAAGAATGGCGAATTCTGTGTAAAAAAGTATTGACCTTCATTAGCCTTAAACCTAATAATTAACGAGTAAAATTTTCAGGAAATAAAGTGAAAATTCTCGTTAATTATTAGGTTTAGGGCTAATGAAGGTCAATACTTTTTTTCTCAGAATTCGACATTCTTCCATATTTTGATATAAAAGATATAGTATTCCATTTAAAAAAACAAAGTGTGTGCGTGTCGACCTTCAAATCTCCGAAACGCTTCCACCTGTAAAAAAAATAAATACACTACATAATGTACCCCTTCAGACCATGCAACTTCTGTATACAAAACTTTTTCTTGCAACGCATACTTTGAAAGCTATTATAGGTGGTGCAAGTTGCGTGGACCACCCTGTATAACTGTTTCAAACAGTTATTTTCAGAACCGTTTCAACCCCTGTTTATACGTTATACTTAATGAACATTATATATACAATTATTTTTGTTTGCAAAATAAACACTTTCTGAATGAACTGAGACAAAGTGGAGTGAAATGGGAAGTTATTTTCATTTCAATGTTTAACACGCTGAAAATATTACAGTACAATAAACTCTTTAAAAGGATCTGACACAAGAGATACATATACAGTGGATAACCAAAGTATTCGAACGCTCTTTAGAACAGAATAACTTTTTTATAATTGTACCAAACGACCTGATTTCTTATAATCAATTAAAAGCATTGGTTTATGAAATGACATGAAAAAAAGATTTTCCAAACATTATAATTTACAAGGTTACATGCAAAAACAGAAGAGGCATTTTTAACCCTTTTTTGGGGCCCTTAAAGAAAATTTAAAACATATGTTTTACAAAACATCAATAGATCTAAAAGATCTATGTTAGTTTTTTATATACACATGCTGAAAATTTCATGAAAATCGATTGACATACACAAAATTCCTTTTTTATTTTTGCATGTAACCTTGTAAATTATAATTTTTGACGAATCTTTTTTGCACATTATTTCATAAACCAATGCTTCTAATTGATTATACAAAATCAGGTCGTTTGGTACAATTATGAAAAAGTTATTCTGTTCTAAAGGGCGTTCGAATACTTTCGCTGCCCACAGTATATATACAGTACTTTTAAAGAATTTTGTGATGGCGTTATACGGGAGAATTCGATTCTCTAATGTCTTCACTGTTTTAAATGACCATTTTTCTCGTGAATACATGAAATCAACAGTCCATTGATCTGAAATTAAACGACTACACGAGCTTCGTCACCTCATCAGGATATCGTCGCGCTGCACCGGTCAGACCTGCGAATACCGTTTTCGCGACCGTCGGAATCTCGACATTCTGGAAGGAGCGGTTTCGCGAGGCGTGCATAATTACGGGCGTAGTTCCCCGTGCGCGCGGCGCGGCGCGAACGAGAGTACAGGGACTAGCCATACGTCGTGTTACGTGCCTGATATTCGGCTATAGGTATTTGCCACGGCGCCAGAGCAACGTGGACTCTCGGCAAATTAATATTCCCGTAGGTGCCTGAAAATCCTGGCGCTGTATGCAGCTCGACCTTCGCGAGCTCGCAGAAGTGCATTGCCCGCGAGGCAATATCGCGGCCGTGTATTTTGCAATTACGCGTAAATAGGGTTACACAAGATTAGAGAGTGAATTAGCGCATTCAATTAACGTTTACTGCCGCGCCGCGTCGGCCCGAGCCGAGCCGAGCCGAGCAGAGCCCGGCCCGGGCCGCGTTGCATCGCGTTGCATCGGAGTCGCGTCGAGTCGCATTGAGAGCACTGCACACCATGTACTACTCCGGGAGGGCGTGCACCTATTTCATGGGATTTCTCCGGGCATAGCGTTTCGCCGTATCGCTGGCACCGCAATTCGGCACGATATCATATGACCCCGTTTCAGCTCGGGCGCCGAGGTTACCCGGAACGACGACGATTTAAGAATGAGCCTGGTACATGGTACTGCATGCAACTTATGGCACTCTGTGATTGCGCCCATCTACGAATTTCGATTGCCCCTTTCGTACCGCTTACGTGCACCCGCCGATTGCCTTACAAAAATCCAACGTTCCGCGGTATCGACTCGGTAAATGTTTGGAGAAACTCGCCATTTCGATGGCTCAATGGATGCCTTTTTAAAGTTTTATTTGTTGGATCGATGGAAACGTAATGTGACTGAAAACTCAAGCCTGGCAATATTCTTTTCTACCTACTAAAATGATTAATTAAGTTATTAAAGAAATTATGAACTCCCCTTACACTACGATTTATTTTTGTTTTAATTTTTATTTTTCATAATTCCCTAGAAGGAGAAGAAAACGAGTACGAGGCCAAAGGAATTATTGAAGCAATTATTAATGAAATTTTCAACTGGCCGCTGCTTCTTCTACCAAGTCAATTTTTATTTTGCATATAGATCCACTGACGCCGGTTTCCGGCAACGCTATAATAAAATAATTTATTATTGATTAATTCAATCCCAACCCGCAGGAAACGATCGTTTTTATTCGAAGGCACGTATTACACACCTTATACACATTAATTTTTCAAGTTATTTTATTCATACATTTCTGTAGCATCTAATTGGGTAGCTACGAGTTTAATTGAGTACTTAGCCGACGCTTTTAGAAGGATTAAAAAGTTTATTGATCAAAGGGACAGGATTACAGGAAGCGGTTCGATGTTATATGATTGATTAAGGACGATGATAACGCAATACTAAACTGATTGTGACACAGAAATTACTTTCCCACTAATCCAATCCAAAGGTTCGACCACATCCACTTTGCGGTTATTGGGAACCACATTTACAAACGTTTATAGGTGAAGTGTAAAATGTCTATAATTAGATTAAACGCGGATTATTAATTGCAATCAGTCCTAAACCTGATGTACAGTTTCCTGTTTAGTCGAATTATATGACCGCTTGGAAATGGAGGGTAAATAACCTCGCTACACTATTTATTATTGGTAAGACTTTAGAAAACCCCCCCCCCCTTCCTTTTGACATGTGACATACGTCATTCTATTCGTTTTGGCATACCGAACAAAAAATGTATGTGTCATTTTTGGCTGAAATAAATAGTGTTCGAGATATTCGCATATTAGTTAATACAGTATTGAATTTTTCGTATTCCTGCACGCTCCGCGGCAACGTAAGCCTGTCCCCAGCTTTCAATTTTGAAAGCTCACCCTGTATATGTATGACCAGAGTGAGACCCTGTTTTCTCTCTCATCTCCGCAGCGTGTTTTGAAGCAAAAAGTAAACAAACGCCGCGCTGGGCAGGCTTACGTTGCCGCAGAGCGTGCAGGAATACGAAAAATTCAATACTCTATTAGCTACAGTTTTTTGCGAATATCTCGAAAACTATTCATTTCAGCCAAAAATGACACATACATTTTTCGTTCGGCATGTCAAAACGAATATAATGACGTATGTCACATGTCGAAAGGAAGGGGGGGGGTGGGTTTCTAAAGTTCAGCCTTATTATTAGTTTATGAAATTTTTTCGTGAATTTTTCATTATTCAAAAAATGATTAAGGTACAATGAATAAGGTACAATATTAGAAATTGTATTTTTTCGGCGAGATTGAAATTCGCCGTCCGATTCTACAACGGAACAAACTAATTAACTAACAATGTAGTTCGAAATCAAAGATCGAAAAACCTCGACAAATCGTTTATGGTTGTGGGATGTGGAGTTCTGCTCGGCGACCGGCACGATAGATTTATCATGCGGCCGGAAATTGCACGAAATTATCGTTCATTATGCGGCTTTTTTATTTACCGCGTGAGATTGCTCGTTGATAATTACGCGGGCATAATTATTTCGTGTAATGGATTCGTCGAGAGTGTTACCGGGTGGCTCCAGAAAAGTTCCCGTAATACCCCGCGAACGAAATCATGGGCTTCTCTGGGACGTGTCGACAACACGGAACCTTGGGGAGCCACCGTCCGAGATTATCCTGGACCAGCCTCGAATGACGCCAGTTTAATCGAGTCGGAGGTAATCTAATTCGTCCTTTAGAGGCGGCGGCAACGGCAAGGAACGAAACCACCGGGAGAACCAGCCCGAGAGCACCCTTGTTTCCTACGCTGTCCGACCCTTTCCACCGTCGCGTCGTCGTCTAAGCGACGTTTCTCTTCCCCGACGGGAATAGAAATAAACCCGACGCAAGAAGCGACTCCTGCGCGGACACCCTGACGATTCTCCCGCGGACTAATGTGTCCCTTCGCGTACAGGCCGCTCCAAAAGCTTGGGCCCGCCTGAACCTACAGATGAAAATTATTTTTCGACAAATTTCTGACTCTCTGACACCCTGTCGGCTTTTACCCTTCACGTTTATTCCATTTTGGAACACCCTGTAGGCATATGGAATAAAACAGTTTACGAAACTTTAAAGAGTTGTTTTTACATTGAAAAAGGAGTCAAGGTCACAATTTTTACGGTCCATTTTTTTAGGAGATCTCCACCTATCCAGAGGTACAGGATAATTTTGAAACATCCAGTATAGCGGTTTCGCAGTGACGTCTCCGAGACGTGATTCAAAGGCGAGGGGTGAAAAAAGTCGAAGAATCGGAGATCAATAAACGGTTCACGTAAAAGGTTCCAATTTCCCGGTGGCCGGTTCTTACTGAGAGAACCTTAGAATCAGTGGCCGCCCATTGGCCCTAAAACTTTTGCTCGAGCACATGCTCAAGGACCGAGCCGGAGTTCGACACTGGGCGAACGGCCGTACACCAGGATTTAGGAAGGGAATCGCCGCGGTTTTTCATGCAAACGATAGCCCCCGCTTGCCATCCAGCTGCCACGCGAGCCATGATTTCTTTGGTCGACGCATTCGTCAATGTCGCGCGGCTGAGTCGCAGAAATTTAACCCGCCGGAGAAATGGACGGCTTTGTGGTATGCCATTCACGGATGGATTATATCCACTGCGCAAAACGTCGTCCGCGGAAAGCCTCGATTTGTATTCGCGCTGTGTTCGACTGCGCGCGGTGCCGGGGCTCCTTCTTCTTCAGATGTTGCGGCGGCAACTCGGATTTCAACAGTCACTATTGATTCAATTACCCGTGCCGGTATGCGCAGCGTTTCAGCCTTTTGTGTAATCGCTGGTAATTAATCTACGCCCCGATCGATCTTCCTGTTACATAGTTTTCCGTCAGACCATACATTCACTCGCGCAAAATCCACTCGAGAAAGAAGGAAGTCGATGCTCACGACAAATTGACCGAAACGACGGCCTCAACGATGTACCATAATAATGATCTTATTTTGAGACCACCTGCGTGGACCACGCTGTTCATTATCGTTCATTGTGTCGTTTATTAATGGATGCTGACAGTACAGTAGAACCACGATTATCAGAACTGCACAGGGAAATGTATGCAAGTGTTCAAGTGATAGAACAGTTACCTGGTTACAATGATAGATTCAATCTTTACTCATTTGTACAGTTGATATATGTACACATTTGAATTTCAAGGTCAAAAGGTCAACGATTTCTTTTTGTTGCGTTGTAGCCTACTCGTCACAGGGATGAAAAATCCAGAAGGCACCATGATTCAAAACTGAGTCGTTTTCTTCAAAAAATTGTGCTAAAGTTTTTCCATTATCGAAATTAATTTATTTATGTTCTTCGGATAATCGAGGTTCTACCATATTACTTTGTTATTCCAGTACATATAAAATGTATATTTTGATATTATTGTATTCGATTAATTTCTAAAAATTCTTAGTATTGCTAAATAAATATTAGGTTGTCCCAAAAGTTGGTTTTCGATGCATGCACATAATGCAAATTCATATTAAGAAGTACTAAAATATTAAGATAAAGATTATCGTATTGTTCGTATTTATTTAGCGACATTAAAGGAACACATTCCGGAACGGGACAATTTCGGAACAACCTAATATAATACGATGTAGTACCAAGTACAACAATAAAATCCACGATTGTCTTTCTACTATCGCGCCTAGTGTAACAAAGAGTATAATAATGAAAATGAGAAGTGAACCGGAATGATAAAACCGGATTCAGCGAGCGGTTAAGTTGCGTCGCAGGGTTTTTATGGGAGTCTAGAGCAAACTGCGTCCTAGAAATTATGTGATCACGATTAGACATCCGCGTCGGCGTGTCAGATTATGAAAATACGGGATTCTATGCGTGCAATGCGCCCAGTAAATCAGCCTCCCGTGGCAAAGATTCGCGGGCGTTCGCTGAATAAATTTCTCCGGTTCCGGCGCATGAATATTTAATCACCATAATCATTTATTCCGGGCGGCCGGGTCCGGGTAGCCGTTGCGACAAATAAAAACCCCGAAACCCAATTAATTAACTAAACAGGCGAACTAAACGTTGATATTTCAGCTCGCTAAACTTCCGACTGTCACACGCAGCGCAGGCGCCCGGCGCCCACGTTGCCGATGAAACATTCTTCGTTTAAATCCCGTTCGCTTTATTATTTTACCGGAAGAGGGGCAGAAACGGCGATCAACAATGCCGCGAGATTTTATTGGATCGCAAATTCGATGCGTCCCGTGAAATAAAGCGAAAACGTGAAACTTTATTATCCGTGACTTTATTCCCCGTGAGTTATACAGGACGTTCCATAATGCAGCGCTTGAACGAACGCCACGTCGACACCATGGGAATCGATTCCCGCGCGCGGTTACCGGGTTTCGAGGGAAAATTAATTTCGAAGATTTACAAGCGACCGTGCGCGGCCTCGACACCGTAAACCTTTCGGATGATTCAATGGTGTCGAGGATTTCTTTGCCCGGACAGCGTAATTTAAACAGCGTGAAGAGACGGCCACCGACGAAAACCTGCGCTTCAGTTCTTGTACAAGGCGATTCAAAAAATGCGTCAGCGCTCGAAACATTCTTTAACGGAAATTTGAAAATCCTTGGTAAAGTTAATATTTTTAGTACAATACTCACTTATCAAGTCTGCCTGATCAACTGGTCGATCTGGAACAAAATTAACAAGAGTCTACAATTAGTATAAAAAATACTAATAATTAGACTGCGGATGTTTATGCACGATAAATATGCAAAATGCATATGACATTTATGCACGAAAAACATGCAAATATGCACAAAACATATGCAAATTTTTCCGATATTAATTATATATTACATTAAGTGTTAGGTACAATATTGAGTATTAACAGACATTTCAAAGTTATACGGGAGTATTTCCATTTATTTTCGGCAATAAATCGTGAAAATTTGCAATTTTTACCATCTTTAAATGTTTGTTGCTCGTTGCAACGTCGAGAATTTTGACGAAATTTTCAGAATGCATTTAACCCTTCCTGGGTGGGGTGATCTCGCGTCCTTATTCGGGTGGGGGGCGGTGCACTCGATGCGCCAGGCTGTTTTGAGTCAGTTTTACTCAGTTTTGACTTTATATCGTCAGGTATTCAGACAAATCCATGTAGGTACATTACTAAATATAATTCAGACATTATCAAAAGAACGGTTTTATTGAAAATGAGCACAAAATAACTCTCGATCTTCTCGTTAAAATTCGATCGTTGGCGCACTCAGTGCACCAGCCCCACCCTCGAAGGGTTAATTGATACAGATCTACAACGTATTTTTAAAATTTTCAATATAGGCCCACATAAAAAGTTAAAAAATCAACTTTTAGTATTTTTTTCAACAATTCCGATCAATTGCAATTTTTGACAAAATTTCTTTTCACATCCTTTAGTAAACTAATTGCTCTAGCTTCCCAAAAAATTTCAAATCGTATAGTACAATATTAAAAAAGTTATCGTCCTCTTTAGAGCGGTCTTAAACTTTTGTCCACTACTGTATATTCCTATTGATTCATTTAATGATAAACCTATATCGTAATATTTGCTTGATCACTATTTTTTTGTGCATGGAAGTATTAATATGTTGAATTAATTGCGATTTTCTATCGCACTTTACACTTTTATTGCACATTTCACAGTGAATACTACTTTCATTATTTTCGTCAATAATGAAATTGGGATCGTCCTCGATCCAGCTTTTCATCAGTGAAACCCTACTTTTCCGAACTTTCGGCATTTTAATAATGATCGCACGCACTCTCATAAAATTCGCATTATCACTTCGAGTATCAAGCTGAACTGTTCGAATTCTAAATACCAACAACTACATGTGTTCTTACAGCTGAGTCACAGCAAGCAATATAAGGTCGTAACATCATAACTTGTTGAGGCTTCTTCAGTATTATATCGGCGTATCACTATTATCGACGCTATTCGATTATGATACGAGTGCTTATTAATAGATTAAATAAATTTAACAAGATAAATGATTCATATGAGCATGAGATATGCATATACACGGTAAATAACATGTTTTGCATATTTCTCTTTGAAAAACATATGCAACAATATATTGCACATGTTTTTCAAGAGAAATATGCAAAACATATGCATTATGCAAAAAATGCAAAATAAAAAACATATTTTTGGAATCCTCTAATCACAAAACATATTTCTGTTTAAGTCCCATTGCTTTAGCAGATTTCTATATAAATATGCATTTGCATAAACATCCGCGGTCTACTAATAATAATACTAATAGTTTCATTCAGTTATGGATGTACATATTCTTTATTTGTACAATGTTTTTGAATTTCGATATTCTTGTTTGAATTGGAACTTTGTTGTACTACCTGTTTAATATATGACCGAATTCTATTCGTGCAAAATGCAGCCTGCACGCATAAGCCTAGCACATGCTAATTTCCAACGTCGAAGAGTCCCGACGACGATTCGCGTAATTCACTTTCTACCGGATTCAACCATTAAACCCGGATCCTGTTTCTGTAGGTCTATTGAAATCGCACCGCGGAATCTAATTTTCTTTCACAGTCTCCGTCTAGCATCCGCGCGGGCATCGTGCGGCTTATAAATCAGGGCACTGATTTACACCGTGATCGCGATTCATTGTCATTTTCAGAGAGCCAGCTTGGCGGGAGCGTCGCGATGATTTACACCGCGGCCAAGTTACGTGTAATCTATTTGATGCGTTCTTCTTGCATTAATGATTGTGTTTGCATGGACAACATCGTTACCGGATGCGCGCGCGCGCGCGCATGCAAAACGGGTTTTCGTATACTGGAAAGGGGCAGAGGAAGATTTACGGGGGCCGACTCGCATTAAACATGGCCCAGGCAAAAATTCTTCTCGATCCAACGAATTTCCCGTGAGCGACTCTCCGAGCAGACACGGCGTCGTAAAGTCCGCCGGTGAAAACAGATATCGATCCTGGATCGTTAACCCTAGTTCCATCGGTGATACACAGCCAGGGAGTGTATCGCACCGGAGAAAATTCTCATTCTGTTGCTATCATACCGCGGCGTCGTAAAGTTTTTCGTAAAACTCCTGGCCACTGAGAATTTCGCCGGAGAACTCGCCACGTGTTCACGTATTTCGGTCGCAATCCGTGTTTGCGGAACGGTATTAGAACGGAGAACTGGATTATCTTTTTTCTCACTTCGTTAACCTGCCTTGTTAACTGTCTGGGAGAAGCGGAATTTGTGCAGGAATTTTTACCGAAAAATTGATAAGCTCCTACTTGAAACGAGTACCTTGTTCAACCTGAACGAATTTGTCTCATGATGTCTTGAAAAATGACCGAATAACAGCATTCGTTTGTGTTGCGAGATGTATGAAAGAAAAACTGAAAAGATTAACAGACTTATTTTTTAAACTAGTACATTATTTAAGAGTACATCTATTGTGGAACTTGTAATAATTTTTTAACTGCAAAGTATCTCAAGAATTTGTCAATTTAAACCGTATATCAAAAGTAGGTGAAGAGTAGGTGATTTTTCAGCCAGGTATACGTATATAAACATCCGGATACGTTCTCAAGCGACTGCATACCTACTAGCAAACGGGAAGATGAATGTTTTCCCGAGGTACCGTTTATTTTGTTTGATTTGCATAAACAGTAATTTGTAATTGCAAGGCGACGCAGAAAACGACTCTACTCCCACGATATCTCGCGAGACTAATTTAGGGATAAGCTTGTATCGCCAACCAGTTCGAAAAGACACAGCATTAACAACAAAACGTCTTATCGACCGGTTTTCCAGAGTGTCAACCGGTACTTTGCGGTATGTAGACCGGTGCTCGAATACCGGAAACACAATATTAATTATAGCTGGGGCAAAGTCAATTGACCGCTGAAGGCCACTTTAAGAGAAATATGTCGGGCACAGCCAGAAATACTTGCTCACTTTTGCACGAAGACATTGCAATGCACCTACCAACTCAATATTATAAAATTACCTTTAAAATTTATACAGATAAAAAATACATATTTTGTAACAAGTGTTTTCTTCCATAAATAAGTTATTAATATCAAGTTTTGCAACGTCACTCACAATGTTCTTAACATTCTACGAAATTGAATTATGAGGAGAATGTTCTGCCAACCAGGAAAAAAATATTTACTTAAATTTTTTAGTGTTAAGTGCAAGAGATATATTTAAGGATGTTCTGGAGATACAATGGAAGACAAAAGTACAACAAAATTCAAAATCCATCAATATATTGGCAATGAAAGCCATTCATAAGTATATTTTGCATACTTTTGCGAATATTGTACCCTCTGTAGCTATATTCAGTGGTCTACACTTGTCGCGTTTCCATGCTAGTGAGAGACAACACGATAAATTAGACGTTTTGTAGAAGTTTACAATTTTTTTGTTCTGTAACTGTTCAGCGAATTCTAATAAATTTTGAACATAATTAATTACATAATTTTTACTATATATATATAAAAAACTGCAGTTTCTAGTTGCGTTTCTTCAGGGTTTAAATAGGGTTTCAAGTGGAATTTTATGAATTCTCCATAAAAAGACGTGTTAAAATGTGCAAACTTTAAGTTGCTATAATTCTTAAACGGTGCAGTAAATCGAACCCAAACATTGGTAATTGCATTAATTTAGTAAGAATTATATCTTGTTAAATTTTCAAAAATTTTCTTGCGTTTTTATATACCTCCAGAACATCCTTCAATTAAACACTAGATTTTGGAGAGCGGCTCACAAATCGATAAACGTGTGCATGGGTTTAGGATTTCATATTTTTTATGTATGAATCGTATAAATAAAATTCAATTCAGAATTCAAATTAAAGAGGCTTTGGCAGCAGACAGTCACCCAGTCTTGATCTAAAAAAACGGGAACTTTAAGATCTAATAAAAATGCCTATTCCTTCCAATGCGGGGCAATCCCCGCGGTCGGAGAGGTCAGAAAAAATAGTGGAACTACACGATCTAAGAAACAGAACGATCATATAATTTTTTTGCTCTGTAACTGTTTAGTGAATCCTTATAAATTTTGAACATAATTAACTACATAATTTTTACTACATATAAAAAAAAATGGAGTTTCTAGTTGCGTTTTTTCAAGGTTTAAATAGGATTTGAAGTGGAATTTTATGAATTCTCCATAAAAAGACGTGTTAAAATGTGCAAACTTTAAGTTGCTATAATTCTTAAACGGTGCAGTGAATCGAACCCAAACATTGGTAATTGCATTAATTTAGTAAGAATTATATCTTGTTAAATTTTCAAAAATTTTCTTGCGTTTTTATATACCTCCAGAACATCCTTAAGAGATCAACTGCTTCACTATACATAGTACATACATCGTTTAGGTCAACTGTTGCGTCCCACGGACCACACGCAACGAGGACAACCCATCACTTTCACAAACAATTTGTTGCTGTTCTTCAAAAAATATAATAAATAGCAGACAGTTTATTAAACAAGTTCTTAATAGACCACTTAAGCAGACAATCGGTTATTCATCTCCGCACATCTCGCAATTCAACTCTCAAACGCCTGATAAGAATGACAGATAGCCCCGTCCGCATTTAGTATTCTTAGTTCGTGAAAGGACAGATTAGTACACGTATTAAGCACGTTTACTATAATGTTTATCGCATCGGTGCATCTGCAACACAGCAACAGTGGTCAGCAGAAATGTAGGCAACTGTGAATCGAGGCGGTATAAATAGAAGAGAGCATGGTGACAGTAGTCTAGGTTCAGATTGACATTCGGAGATCGTCGCATGCAAATAATATCTGATCTGGCTGGTCACCGAGCGTTTAGCATGTACTAGGTGGTTATGAAGTTGAATCCCAATTCCCTCCGCCATGCTCTATTTGTCATCGGGCCTTGAACGACTACCAAGATCAAAATGTTGACAAACCGACCGGGAGATTAAGATACCAGAGACCTATACTTCTTTCAGGAGAACAGGCGGAGCGACATATATCTGATAGCGGCGACTATTTATCTAAACTGGTTCATCTATATTACGTCGTTGGCTCGCTTGACAGTTGCCTTTATCTATCGCTTGTCGCCCCCTAAGTGCCTTCAATTATAATACCGGCTAGCGTAGTTGTTGACACATTATTCAAATTTGTTCCAGTTTCGTCTTTTTCTGCTACATAGCCTTTTTTAAGTCGAATTTTTGAGCAGCGAGTAGTTTTGCTTCTTCGAGCAAAAACTGGGTGCGAAATTAGTTGATGGATGTTTACATAATTTTGCATCTTTGTAAATATGAGCGAGATTAAAAAGATCACGCGATTCTATGGAGGTTAGAGTTTCAATTTTTATGAGATAGAAATATATCACTGAATTATTATAATCGTAATGATTAAATAATTAGCAACTTTTTATGAAAAAATGATTGGACTTCTTGTTTCGACCGGCATTTTATTTAAGAGTTCATACATTGTTCAATTTATAATTATTTTTTCCTCTTTTAGTATACTAGATAGACAAACTCATTCAGTTTCATCTGAAAACCGTCAAAGGAAAAACTCGATAGCCCTCTGGCAAATAGTGAAAGGCTGTTTTAAACGGGCGCGTGATAAAAATTCGATTTTCTTTTGTTCCTGAAAAATTCTCAGCAAGAAATTCTCAGTCCGTTATCGTGTTCGTCTCGTTCGAGGGGGGGGGGGGGTATGCTTTGCTTTCTCGTTTTGTTTGGAAATGTATTCGAAAATGCCGATGAAAGCTTCGACACTTCGGAATATTCGATAATACGTTGGTACGCGAGGAATTCGGCGGAGTGGGGAGAAAAAAAAAATAATCAAAGCTCTCGAAGGAACAATGTATCGGCGATGGGGAATCGGGGTGATTTAACGTCATACCTTTCGCGGTTCAGAACTGGCTACCGTAAGCGAGTGCTATTAAACGGACGCGGCCTCGTAATTCATGCGTTAATATCCCGCAATGCATATTATCGGATAAATGGGTTCGGCTGGCGCGCAAATCAAAAAGTTCGTACGTAATCTGTTAACAGAAGGAGAAGGAGAAGAGAGACAGAGAGAGAGAGAGAGAAAGAGAGAAAGTGAGAGAGGACATAGGGGGAAAAAAGAGAGAAGACCGGAGCCAATGAGCGGTCCGCGTGATAATAACAAAGCTGTTAATCCGGGTCGGCGGTTGAATTTCTGTGGGATATCCAGTTTAATCGAGCAACTTTTTTTTCGGTCGGTTCACGGCTAACATCGCTGCTCCTGACGCAACGAGGAAGCAGCTTGGACGAAAATTAATGGATAAAATGTACCGTATACCTACTCGGGCCCGCGTACTTATACAGTATCATATAACCGGCCAGCTTGTATCCGCGTAAATTACGTCAGTCCGTTTCCACAATTGCGCAAACTTCAAGCGAAATCCGCCGCACGTACACATAGGCCGCGCGACCGGCAGAATGTAGTTTTGCTAGTAAAGTTTCGAACCGGGCGAAACCGACCCCGGCGTTTGTCACGAATTTTCGACAGTCATTTATATTCCCTCCCCTGTGCCTGACAAAAAGCCCACCTATTGCTCGGTCATCTCGTAAGTGATGGGACTTTTTCTCGGTGTTGGTCCGATGCATCTGCGAGCTTCTTGTTCGGGGACGTTCCGCGAAGATTCGCCGCGAAAATCCGTTTAAATAACGCTCCGACCGAGACAAACGCTTCGCACTTTGTCTGTCTATGGTTGTCGAAGAAGTCTGTAAAATAATTATTTAAATAAAAATAAATTTTTAAAAGATACCACGTTTTTAAAATGGACTAAAAAGTATAAAATAATTTTTCCTAGCCCCCTACAGACTCCTAACCACGTACGGATAATCCTGAAAATTTGTGATCGTGAATTTTTAACAGCTACGCAAATACTTGTAAGATTTAAACCGAAAAACGTGGGGCGCAAGATAATAGTAAGGAGTGTAGAGAGTAGCAGCCGTTGAGAAATCTCACACAACAGTTCATATCATTTGCGAAGCAATAAAATTTTTAGTAATTTGGGTCAACTATTCGTGCATCAATTATCTATTGCATGCGCCCCACGTTTTTCGTTTTAAATCTTACAAGGATTTGCGTAGCTGTTCAAAATTCACAATCACAAATTTTCAGGATTATCTGTACGTGGTTAGGAGTCTGTAGGGGGCTGGGAAAAATTATTTTATACTTTTTAGTCCATTTTAAAAACGTGGTGTTTTTAAGAAATTTATTTTTATTTAAATAATTATTTTCTGCTTTCTAGTTTTGTATGCGTGAAATTTTACATTCGATTTTGAACATTTTGATGAGATTATAACACAGAGATGTAGTAAATTTCAGACGGTATTGCGACGCGTCATATCGAAAACAAACGCCGTGGTAAAATGTTAAAGATAATAAGGTTCGACCGAAAATCTCGGTGTAACTGTCCCTTCGATTGGTAAACAAACATTATAGTATAATAATACGTAGTAACATTGTAAACACCGCACTGAGCTCAAACGCACACTGAGCTCCTTCGGTGCGAAGCGGGTCAGTGGAGTGGGGATGAGTCAGAGTGGGAATGCGTAGTGGAGTAGGGAGCGTTGGCGCGCGAAGTGGGGATCGCTGAACGCGATTACGTACTACCGAGCGTCCCGCGGCGAGGGACGAGGGATTAATTCGTTTTTGAATAATGCATTGTCATCCAGTTCTGAGCTATGTTTAAAATTTCAAGCCTCTAGCTCATCGGGAAGTTAGTTGAAAATCAATTGCAAAATTTGCCACCGAACAGACAGACAGACAAACAAACAAACAAGAAAGCGAGCTAATAAAAACGTGGTAATAAAAATACACAGAACTCTTGAAGGCTTCGACTGAGACAAACGCTTCACACTTTATCTATTTCTGGTTGTAAATGTTCAGATTCTACAGTCCCCTCTGAGACGTATGTACTTTCTATGCCAAAGTGACCTTGAACATTTCGTTTGATCTTCAGCTTCAAGATCAACACTAGGCTACCATTGATGTTTTAATTGGCTACAACGGAGCATTAAAAAATGCATCCGCCCTGGGTACAATATAATAATATCCGTAACGTCTAATTATGCAATTTTGTGTTTGACACATTTTTATCACGAACGCATAAAATCCGCATTCTAATCATCACAATCTCGATAACCATAGATTATAAAGATTCTGAACCCGTCGTTCCGACGGGCTCCGTAAATCTAGTGGTTAGGCGATCGATCAAGCTTATTCGCAGAGGGGAAAAATAATTCTATCACGGCGATAACTATTAACGGTATATTGATCTACTGCGTGCCGAGCAGTGGATTCATCAGAGCCTGTCGGGGCATGTGTCTGCCGGACACATAGGGAAAATCCAAAAGATGAGAGAGCAGTTGCACGATCGCGTTTTACATACCGGGCTGTATAGAGTCTAGTCCTAGCGCGGCATACGGACCTTCAATTTAGCCGAATGGCCGTTGTTGTCAGAATACTGATAACGAAACACTGTAAGCACCTGGAGCGGTACACGCGTTGCTCCGTCGGAATCAGGAAATTACCCCTATCTCTAATGAGCTGCGACTGGCAACGAGTCACTCACACCCGTCCCCCCCCCCCTTCCCCCTCTGGTAACGTCAGCGATACCAATTGGGCCACAGATATACTCAGACGCATGCGGGCTTTTTATATCGCGCCTGTACTGTTCGACCGGCGCTTTTTTTTTCAATTCGCGCATCCCTTTTAAGCAGAGTAAAAAAAAGGACAGAGAAAGGATAGGCAGACGAACGAGCGAGGGACGGGGAGGGAGGGGAGAAGCGAGCAGCGAAAAAGCTAACGAGAGGGGCCCGGGATATTTTAAATCGAACAACTAACGAATGCCTGAGATTATTAAATTCACCGACGTTACAACTTACTCGTTAGCGGATAAAAGCACTTGTCGGAATTGCTCGAGATATTTAACGCAATTTCTGGGCACGGCCACTCGCCGAGGGTCGACCGGAAAATGGCGGCAAGAATATTTTAGCCGGCTCATTTGGAAGCCGGTCAGCAAAGTTCCAGATATCCCAGGCCACGATGAAACACTCTGCCACACGACCGCATAATAACCGGCCTTATTTATTTCACTCTCCCATTCGAAATTCTAATCCCGTTTAAACGACGAACCCCTGTCGCGACCCTCTTCTTAGAGGGTAGCTGCCGCCGCAGCGAACAAGTTACCGGAAGTCGCAAGAACTTACTTTCCCCAGCCGTTTTCCTTCCGACCGAAGACCATTAGAGGCTCTCCGCCTTCTACTTGCAGTCTTGTTTCCTTGCGTGAGTCTTTGGCTGAATGCATTTTCCATCTTACCCGCGATGGCATTCGTCGGGGAACAGACAGTGGTCTGCGATGAAGCAGTAATACGTTATCGTTCATACAGCTCAACAAGGCCACATGAAATTACGAGGCAGCGTTGTAATTAGCATTGTAATTTAGGGTTAGTCGCGAATTGTTTGCAAACATGTAATCAAGACAAAAATTGTCTGCATCAATTGTGGGAAACGGGAGCTATACGTAAATTGCAGAAAATCATGGTCCAAAAAAAGATCTCCTAAACCATTCAGAAAGGACAACTATGACAGGAAAGATAACGATGAAGAGTAGCCTGAAAATCGGCGTATTTCTTTATAAAATGTAAAATTCATTTTTTGGCTCGAACGGAGGTAGTTTCGAGGCAAGAATCGATACTGTTTCGCGGTGCAGCGGGTAGTTAAGCGGTTTCGGGTCAGCCTAAGTTCCCGAACGCGTTTTCATCATCCTCAGCAATATTTACAGCCCGGCGTGGCTTTTTAGGGGCGTAATATCCGGTTATATATATCGGGGGACCCTGGTCCAGTGACGCCTCCGCGAACTTTTATCAGAGAAATAATTTTGTGGAAAGTTCGGTATAAAGTTCGCGGAAGGGAATGTCGCCGTGCCGGGCAACACTCCGAGCCAGCAACCCTGTAAGGGGTTCGTTTTCTCCGCACGTTCTAGCTAGATAAAAGTTCCGCTGAACCGCGTGTAAACGTCCGCGCGGAATTCCGTATGCGTTATCGACCGATCCGATCGACGTGCATTCTGCCGTGTCGTCGATAGAAATCGCGTTGCACCGACCCGGTTGCACTTCACACCCCCGAAGAAACGTGTTTTTCGAACTTGCGCCGCGGCGGTCGATGGAAAACCCGGCTACACCGTGCAAGAAATATTGGAGAACGCCAGCGTTAACAACGCGCCACTCTACTTTCTGGAATAATTAGACTGCGAACCTTTATGCAAAATAAAAATTGTCCCCATCGATTCCAAGCCGTACGAGCTGAATAGGAATTTCCTTCTTGCTTTAATTATTTCGTGGAGTTGAAACTCGCTTATCGATGTCCTCCAATTCTTCTAATTTTCCTATTATTTCAAATTACTCCTTTTCGTCATAAATGCATAAAATGTACAACTAATACAGATCTATAAAATTTATTTTCTAAACGGCTTTTAGTATTTTTCAAAATTTTGTCACTTCATGTACACTGAGAAAAAAATCCTGTCGGAACAAAAAAATATATGTTGATTCAATAAGATGTACTATTGAATAGTGCCAATATCATATGAACTTATTTTAATATTTAATACTATTGAATTTCTCACTTCCGCCAATCATATAAGCCAATAGCTTGACCATCAATGTTTTCAAAAAAATAAGATATGGCCTCGAACCAATTCCAGTATAAATCAATATATAATATAATCAATATAATACATTTCTCAAATTTTTTTAACAATATATCTGATTGAAGGAAAAAAAAGAAATATTACGAATAATAATATACGGTATTGAATCAAATACTATTTTCAATCATTTCATGATAGACAATTCAAATACATCACGATTTGATTCCAAATTTCATATTATTGAAAAGAATACATTGATATTCATCGAAGTAAAAAAATTACAATACACGCGTGTTATTGAAGTAACTACTTTTTTTTTCTCAGTGCAGTAAACTTATTGTTCTCAACAAAATCCAAGTCGTATTGTTCAATATTAAACGTGTTATTGTCCTTTTGTAAGTGGCTGATTATTACTGCGAGTGAAATTCGAAGAAATTTGTGAGGTAGAGCGTGACGGAATCGAACGGAGTAGCGTTGTTACACTGTTTAGCATTTTGACAAAGACGGAGATTTTTGCAAAGATCCATGCTATTGAAGCGCTTACGATAAATTAGAATAAAAAGTTGATCAGCTAGTAGAAAGTTCCCGTGACCCGCGTGTAAACTGGCGCGTGGAATTCCGTATGCGTTATCGTCCGATCCGATCAACGTGCATTCTGCCGTGTCGTCGATGGAAATCGCGTTGCACCGACCCGGTTGCACTTCACACCCCCGAAGAAACGTGTTTTTCAAACGCGCGCGGCGCGCAGGAATGTTAATGGACAGCAACGAATGCTTTTACCCGGGGAAGAATAGCGAGTGCAGCCACTTCCAGCGCGCCGAAGTCCTCGATGAATCAATCTTTTCGGGTTGATAGCGGAAACGGACCCGTTAGACGATTTGCTCGATCGATCGAGATCGATTTTTCCCTTTATCGAACCCGCTCCGACACGCCGCGCCGCTCCCGCATCGACCTAACCGACGTTTAAAGCTGTAGATTGATTTATATACGAGATATCAAAGCGCCCGATGATAGAACACCGCGGCAGAATCGACGCACTTTGTATGTGGGAAAAGAAGTCGGTACGTGCTAGATTTTCTTTCGGGAATTTCGACTTGGAAAGCAAATCGATTCCGAAGTTTCGCCGAGTCGAGTGTTCGAGTGTGATTGATGGCGCGTCTAGCAGTCGCTGTTTTTTGTTACTTGTTACTTCTTGTCTAGCAGCTTGTAGGAAATTGTCATTTTTATTTATTGTATCTGTGAACATGTCTATATTCTATCAATTTTGTCCCTTAAGTGTTTACTCAGATGATGAAATTTCTGGGATCTTTCCAAAATTCTGTATAAACTAAATAATCCAAATGGTCTGAAAAAGATCCAAGACACTCGATATTTACAAAAATTGTATAATAATTTGTGTATAATTTTCTTGGTAAATATTTTAAAAAATTTAAACATCAAGATTAACCGAGCAATTTTCCCCAGTACAATAAATGCTGCCCAGTGATCGCTGTACTTATTTAAGGAACTGAGTTTACAATACGGTTTTGCATTAATAGTATTACGTTCACAGTGAAACATCGTCGAAAACGTTAATGTTAATTAATCCGTCTGTGGTTACGTACAAACGATTTCCCTCCATTTTGCCGCACAAAGGAGTCGCACGCAGCGGGGGGGTATCAAATGAAATTTGTTATTGTCTCGTTTATTTCGAAAACGGTTAAAACGCGAGTATCAAGTGTGATAAAGAGCATTCAGCGATTCCGCGAATGCGAAAAATTGTCCTCTTTGTGAATTCCGTCTGTAATCCCCCTTTGTGTTCTGCAACGGGCATCGAACACCGCATTTTTCCATTAACGCGCGCGCGTGTACACTGAATTATTATTATTCCTTCCACGCTGCACAAGATACAACATTTTCCCGTACACAAGAACAAACATCGAAAAATCATTCGCAAAGTAAAACTGTGTAGGTGTGACCGGTCTATTGTCATTGTAGTAGTCACTGTTTCTACTCTTATCAGACACCGTGTAAAAAGGAAAATTGTTATTTTGGAAAGAAAAATCCTCATTTTGCTTACAAAATCATACACAAGGTTTCTATTCAAAATGATTAACATTTAGTAAGAAAAATTTTAATATTTCCATGTGCAGCTTGAATATGTTCCCTTGTATGTACAAGAGAAAAACAATACATTATAATTATCATTAATAAAAAAGATAGAGAGCTTTGCAAAGCTTGTCGAATAATGAAAATTGTGGGAACCGTGTCTTTATTCGGCAGAACGTGCGTGATTTATATGTTCTGTTCCCAAATAAAGATTAATGCCTTCCGCATAGCGGATTTTTAATGCGAGCTGGCGAATTGTGATAAAAACTGTGCCGCACATTCAGAGCGAACGTAATTATCAATTTAGAGATGAGAAACGATTTTCTGGCTCGGTATAATAAATATAATTAACCCGGAAGCCATTCGGAAACTGGAGTAACGACATCATGCAGCCCTTAAAGCAAGACTAATTATTATGGATCTCAAAATGATTATTATTTTTCTTCTGCGAGCTTAAATGTTCGGACAGTGTTCATGTAAATTTACCGTTAAAGAGGGAAAACTAAATAGGTCTAAAAAAGGCTATTTTCAAGAAACTCATTCATTTTTCAAATTACTTGAACAATGTACGAACAAGTTTCAGATTGAAAAATTTTGTCTTCAGTTCAATAACAGTGGAAAAAGTTCCGGAAAAAAGAACAACTATCCTATAAAACCTTACACAATAGATTCAAATTTTTTATACATTTTATTATTACATATCACTATACCACTCTTTAATCCTGCGCAAATGTTAATGTTCCACTCTCAGGATTTTCTGCATTAAAATTTTGCAGATTTTTCACCTCAAATTGTTCGCACGTACAACCGAAGGTAATTGGTAGTATAATTGACAAATTCTGACTCGATTAACTTTACAGTTGAGTTGACTTGAAAGAAAACGTAATGTTTCTTTAACGCCACTGTTAAAAATCGTACATGTCATGCGCAACAACCTAATAACGCTATTGTGACGCAAAGAAAAGATCTTGCTCTTTGAAACGATTATCCTTCCCTCCGAATGATCAGGATCTATTCTTGTTCAGATTCGATCGGGAATCCCCGAAGATTGTAAAGCGGTATCCTCCGAGGCATAAAATTCTTAATACCTGGCAGAAGGAGCCCCCCTTGACTATTATCGTATTACGCCGTCATCTTTAACTTATCAATTATCCAGGAGGATCGATAGATTTCCTGACAGCGGCGTAAGGAGAGGAGGGATTTCATCAAAGAAACGAGCGGGTTCAAATCGAATCATGACATGACGGGATTAACACGCTTTCCACGTTTCACCTCCTGCACGGTAATTCGTTTAATCGAGATCGGGTCTGGCTATAATCTCGTTTACGTCTATTCATCCATCATCTTATAGCTAACAGATCGTGATTTGCCCGAGTGGGAAGCGATACTCGCAGCTGGTAACGCGAGAGACGGCAAATATGCGAATGAAGCTAAAGCCAAAGCAATTGATTGAGTTACATCACGCGTCATTGGCCTCAGATCCGCTGACCGAGTCGACAGAGAGAGATAGATCGAGAGAGGTAAGAGTGATGCGTCATTTCGATCCGGGCAGAATGCGGCAGGCACAGTGAATTCAGACGATTTTAGTACGGCAGGTTCGTCGTCCCTGAAAGCTTCTCGTTCTTAAGAGCGGACGGAAAGCATCGATAAAATTGCAATAAACTCGCGTACCGTACCAGACAAATTCCTGACATTTCCGACAACAGAGAACGTCGTTCCGCGATCTTGTCGAGACACGAAAGCACGGTAATTACCTCCGTGTCCAGGCACAAAGTACATTTTTATATATGCACCGCTTGATAGCTGTTTTCCAAACTTAATCATGTATTTTTATTTATCTGAAGTTGCATCGTCCATTTTTTAAACGGATCTCTTTCAACTGATCGATCCAGAGGTGCAGAATTGCGCTATAATGTTGACAACGTGTCAGTTTCGAGCGCTCTGTACAATAATCTGGATTCAAGTGAAATTTGATTCTCGTTGTTCCTTGTGTCCAAAATAATAATAATTATTTAAATGAAAATAAACTTTTAAAAAATACCACGTTTTTAAAATGGACTAAAAAGTATAAAATAATTTTTCCTAGCCCCCTACAGACTTCTAACCACGTACAGATAATCCTGAAAATTTGTGATCGTGAATTTTTAACAGCTACGCAAATACTTGTAAGATTTAAACCGAAAAACGTGGGGCGCAAGATAATAGTAAGGAGTGTAGAGAGTAGCAGCCGTTGAGAAATCTCACACAACAGTTCATATCATTCGCGAAGCAATCAAATTTTTAGTAATTTGGGTCAACTATTCATGCATCAATTATCTATTGCATGCGCCCCACGTTTTTCGTTTTAAATCTTACAAGTATTTGCGTAGCTGTTCAAAATTCACAATCACAAATTTTCAGGATTATCTGTACGTGGTTAGGAGTCTGTAGGGGCTAGGAAAAATTATTTTATACTTTTTAGTCCATTTTAAAAACGTGGTATTTTTTAAAAATTTATTTTTATTTAAATCATTATTTTCTGCTTTTTAGTCTTGTATGTGTGAAATTTTACAATCGATTTTGAACATTTTGGTGAGATTATAACAGAGAGATGTAGTAAATTTATCGAAAACAAACGCCATGGTAAAATATCAAAGATACATGTTCGACCGAAAATCTCGGTGTAACTGTCCTTTCGATTGGTAACAAACATTACAGTATAATAATACGTAGTAACATTGCAAACGTCGCACGGAGCTCAAACGCACACTGAGCTCCTTCGGTGCGAAGCGGGTCAGTGGAGTGGGGATGAATCGGAGTGGGACCGCGTAGTGGAGTAGGGAGCGCTGGCGCGCGAAGTGGGGATCGCTGAACGCGATTACGTACTACCGAGCGTCCCGCGGCGAGGGACGAGGGATTAATTCATTTTTGAATAGAGCATTGTCATCCAGTTCTGAGCTATGTTTAAAATTTCAAGCCTCTGTAGCTCATCGGGAAGTTAGTTGAAAATCAATTGCAAAATTTGCCACCGAACAGACAGACAGACAGACAGACAAACAAACAAACAAACAAGAAAGCGAGTTAATAAAAACGTGGTAATAAAAATACACAGAACTCTTGAAGGCTTCGACTGAGAGAAACACTTCACACTTTATCTATTTCTGGTTGTAAATGTTTAGATTCTACTGTCCCCTCTGAGACGTATGTACTTTCTATGCCAAGGTGACCTTGAACATTTCGTTTGATCTTCAGCTTCAAGATCAACACTAGGCTACCATTGATGTTTTAATTGGCTACAACGAAGCATTAAAAAATGCATCCGCCCTGGGTACAGTATAATTTAAAATCAATTGCAAAATTTGCCACCGAACAGACAGACAGACAGACAAACAAACAAAGAAGAAAGCGAGCTAATAAAAACGTGGTAAAATAGTAAAATTCGTCTTCACTTTCTCTGGCCAATTCACCGTTTCATACGACGACGCCTCGAAGTAAGTTCCCGAAATGATATTTCGTCGGAAACTCGGGATTCAATGAAAAAAGCTGCAACGGAGGAAACGTGGTCGACGGGCATTCGAGCGCAGATAAGGTAACAACGCTTTCACATTTTCGGCGAGTCCGCGAGCTGGAACGTTTGACATACTATGGTATCTGGTTTTTACTCCGCCGTTCGTGTATTTAGGGCGGAACAACACACGGCGATAGCCATCATACGGCAAAATTCGCATGCTGCCGGACGACTAGATAGGCCGATATCGGTTTTTGATGAAATCGGAATTTGTTTGACATTCAGCGCGAAAGGTGCAGGTCCGCGTGCTTCAGTCACGCTGCGAAATTTAATATGCACGACGCGCTGCCTGAAATTTTCCCCCAGCCTCTTTTGTCGGATGGAATTGTTTCTGTTCAACGAATAAAAAGAGAGAGAGAGAGCCCTCGGGATCATAGCTAGCTCTCCAAAGCGATTTTTGATTAACTGTCTCACGTGCCCGAGCATCTCCGAAGAATTCTGAGATCTTTATTGCAACGTAAATTCCGTTCGCTCCGCGAGAAATATAACGAGCCACGACAGCAGTCGAGGAAAGAGTTGGTTACATCATGCAAGAAATATTACTTTCTGTAACAATTGTGGGGAGTTATTCGATGATTTTGTGGAATTTCGTCCGAGTTTATCCATCAGTTCTCACTGTTGACAATCCTCGGCTTCGATGATTCTTTTGTGGGTCAGTCATGTGGAATACTGTATAGAACCGTGCGGTAGAATGCTGCAGATTGCCGCAGAATATGTTTTAATAAATTCAATGATTTATCTTTGCTTTACGATTCGGTGAAATGAAAATTTGAATCTCTTCAATTGTTTGCTCCGGGACAGAGATTAATGAAGGATGAACATCAAGCTGTTAAATAGAACTTCTGCGACAGCACCAGCGGAAGCATTAATGTTTAAACTGACTCTGCATTTTCTCCTCAACGGAACTCTTTCACTTGAAACAGAAAATATACAGACATGTAAGACCAAATACGTCTGTTTACAAAAAGACCGAAGCCAGTGGGGATTGTATAAGAAAGAAGCTCATAGTAGTGGAAGTGACACTAATTGTCAGCGGCCAAACTGCATATTTGGCGCTCGATATGGCCTGATGAAGGAACTTCCAGGTAACAGCATACCGACTTATTCCGGTTCTGTGTACGCTTCCCTTGAAATATTTAAAATGTTTTATATGATCGCACAGTCGTCGGATAACTGTGCTAATCAATCTTCATCGCTCTTATTTATGTCACCGGCCAAATACACCAAAGAAGCCCAATAATAAGCGACCCAGACGAAGAATCATAAAATTGGAATGAACATAAATAAAGTGAAATATTTTCATTTTTGCTAAGAGGCCGAAACGCGTAGGACGATAATTGTTTCCTTCACAACAATTGACTGAGCGATTTCACTGTTTACGAGGGGACTCGTATATCAGAGCGGTAATATTTCTGTGGAATCGTAAAATGTGATCGCGCAGAAGTTTGTCGAAGACCACGAGACCGGAAGATTTATTATCCAGCATCGATTAATAACGTCCTTGTTACTCTTTCGCGCCGAGTCCAGTGGCTGCGTGGGATTTTCCTCTTCCGTATCCATTATTGCGGACTTCGAATTACTCGTAATGGGATTCAGCCGGATTAGTACGCAAAAGCGTGGTGTCATACGTTGCGAACGATGCCTGGCAATAACAGATACAACGGCGTGTTCCGTCCGATATATACATATACATATATATGTATATATGTATATCTGGGGGCGCGCACATCCAGCACATCGTTTCGATTACGCCTGGAATTCTTGTCCGAACGCGAAACGAACACACGTCTCGTTAGATACTGCGGATGCTTACCCGACGATTACGTTCTCATCTGGTGCATGCCTGCGCGCACCCCGCGCGAATGTCTGCGTGCCGCGTTCTCGAACTGTGAACCGTTCGAACGCCTTATACGGAATTATAGTTAAGTCCGGTGGCAAGCCTAACTGCGGCACCGGCCGGCCGTAGAACCTTTTTATTGCCGGCCTTAAAGGCGCACGAATAATAATACACGAATTCCGCGTACACCTTTTCGACCTGCCGCGCCGCGAACTCCGCTTTTTATTTTTTCATCGCGTCGCACGCACAGTGGGCTCGATCGAAGAAGTACGCGACATTTTGCGGAAAAATCAACTTTCTAATTTTGATATTTCTTCAATTGATATCGGATTTCTAAATGTCCACCGACCACGAAAATAATGAAATTAATCAAATACAACAGCAGTTCTAGTTGTGATACACGCATGAAGTTAGACAGTTTAGGAATATCGATTTTTCCTACATAATTTGGCTGTTCATTCTTTAAGTGTCCTGATAACTGTGATCAACTTCTTGCCCTGAATTTTTTTCTACATCAAAATGCACACTTTATTGATAAGAAATCATACTTTTCATTGACAATTATGATATATAACATATTTAAAAGAAATACTGAGCAAAATAAAAATAATCGTTGAAAATTTGTATCTTTGACATGTGCGATCTTTCAAGTCCCAGGAGATCCCAGTTTTTAACAAGTAAGGATCTTTTCAGTGAACCTTCCTCTATGTAATGCGACAAAAATGACTTCCTCCTTCGAGTCCTTTTTCAAGATATTATTGTCCGAAGACATCCGCGTCGCGTTATCTTGTCGCGCTGGACACGCGCTACGCCTGAATTCGTCAAGTATGCGGCCTCTGAAAGTCTGACAGAACTGTATTGATATTTATATTTATATTATATTTTATTAATATTAATTTATATTTTGCAGTAAATAAGTCAGTCTTTCATCTCTGATATTTTGACTGCGTTGAGTTTGACGAATTCTTTCGACAGTGCAAAGTTACATTGTAATTGTTTACGCGCATCAATCTTTAAATCTTTTGAAATTTCTTTTCAAATGTTTTGTTTTGTCGACGCAAATTGTGGATTGAAACAGAATTATTGTCAGTCAGAGCAGAACCGTCAGCCTGAGCATTACAGTGATTCCGATATTATTTTCAGTTTGATACGTTTTCTGTTTATATTATTTAATACAATACATCATGTAAGTTAATATATATCAATTATATTTTATTTTTAGAACTTCATAAACAGTAAGGAGCATAACTCATTCCACACATTTTAAATCAGAATAACTTTTATATCAATGGACCAAACGACTTCAATTTCTCTGTAAGGCTAGAAGAATTAGTTTAGTAAATGACGTCTAATAAATAAGTTGGAAAAATGCATTTCGTCGGAATTGTGAAAAACAATACTAAAAATTGATTTTTACAACTTTTTCAGCTGGCCCAATAACGAAAATTTAAAAAATGTGTTTTGTCAACTGGTATAAATTATATACGCCCTAAAAATTTCATTGAAATTGGTTAATTGGTTTACGAATTATAAACGATCAAAAGTGGTAAAAATGGCAATTTTTCAATATTTTCGGTCTTAACAAATTTTTCTCAAGAATGTAAAACATAAACATTTATCTATTTGCATTAAATAGCGAAAATATTAAATACATTATAGAATAAATAATTTATAAAGCTGTTTTAAATTAATAAAAACGGTGAAACAAATGTGAAATATATTAAGTTAAAAATCGTTGAAAGGGAATTATTTTTTAATATATTCAGTTTAAATTTCATTGCAATATCTTCAGTGGTTTAAGAGTTATTAAAAAATGTCGATCTACGCTCGATCTTCGATCGTATTCTAACTATTTGTGCTCGAAGCTAATTTAACACACAACCAATTTGTTGTGTTAATTCCCTTGATTCCCATTTCTTTAGCATAGCAAACAGATTTATTTTATATGAAGAACTATTTTACACGAGATGAGCGGAAAGTAAGAATTACATTTTTTTTTCTATGTTCTTCCCTTTTAAAATAAATTTCGCTGAATTCTAATGAGTTAAACATAACGTAAGAGTCTTCAGGAATAATGTTTCCACTTATTTTTCTATGCCATAAATGTACAAAATTTGCAGGGTAATGCAAACACCAATTTGAACATTTTAAGAGCAACATGTTCACAATTTCAAGCCCCATCCGCGATTCGTGCCACTTCTTCGTTTTCCAAAGTAGTCCAGCAGAAATTGGACTTTTTGGAACCCTTAAATTAGAACGACAACTTAATAGCCCTACGACAGAGTTAACGTTCCCGAGGGCAATTAAACGCAATTTACGATGCATTGTTTTCCCTACGATCGAATTTCTTTCGGATGCAGTTTTCCTTTGAGGGTGCCCGGTGTCCTTTCCGTGGCGAATGAAACTGTATAATTTGTAAATTTGTTACAATTAGAAACGTTAATTACAGAGATTGAGTGTGTGACGTTCATTGTGACCGATTAGTGAAATTGTTGCTATTCTCGGAAATTTGTCTTCTTTCATCAACGATTAAGCACAATGATGATAGAAATGATCTTTCGAAGTCTACTTAGATCAAATCTGCAATTTAATCGGCGAATATCATAGCGAATATGAAAAATTTATTGAACATTTCCAAAGACTACGTAAAGTAGAAATATCCAGTAATGGTCAGACACACGATTGAAATCGAGCTTAAATCACTCTCTTTTTCAAACGGACGGTGCCGTCTGTTTCCCTTGCAGCAATATTTTGTTTAAAAACGTTGAAATTAATAGCGAGATGGATTGGATCCAATTTTTAAAAGTGTTTTTAAACGTTCTCTCAATGCTCCCGTGTTATCTTTACCATCCCAGAACCGAAGAAAATATTTTTCTACACAGTTACCGTTCGATAAAACGCAGTTTCCGCGTACTGTTACTTCATCCTAGCAATTATTAACAAGTAGTGCGCATTCGTGACCGCAGAATGTAACGATCTATACAATTATTAAGTCTCGGTGGTGCATCATCGAAGAAATTCCAGCGTTCTTTGTGAATCGCGTCCGTCTACATTCCTCGGAAACATTAAAATCCATTTTGTCCGGTTTTCTGGTTTCCTTTCGCGCTATATCTTTACGTCACCCAAGCTCTCCGACCTTCAGCTGGAGAAGTTTGATGCCATTAATACATCGAAGATGCAACCATCGCAGGAAGTCCTGCTGCCTCCTCGGCAAAAAAAAATGGAAGAAGACTGATCGGTTAATTGGGTTCGAGTTTATTAGCAGTTAATCTAATTAGACGAGTACGATGATGGTTTTCGAAACGCAGAAACGAGGCACGGACATGTACCGTGGGCTCATGGCTGATGAACACGTCTTACTGCTTGGGAAATGTGGTACGAGATGTTATTAGAGACGCGGAATGTGCATAAGCGAAAAGATTGCACGAGGTAACAAACGTCTTATTAGATGTGCGGACAAAAAACCGCTTGTATTACCGCTGGTGATTCGGTACGGGGATTTATTATTGCTCTCGTAACTCATTAACGAAAATAATCAGCGGCTAGTTACGGCCGCGAACTCGCGGCAGTAATAAAGATGGAGGCTGTGGCGCCGCGTACGTGGCACCGACAACTGGCCATTTGGAAAACTTAATCGAACTTTGCCGCTTCTCCCGAGAACAGAACCAGACACTGGCCCGTTCGCCCCTCCCCCCTTTTCTACCACGAGGATGCATTGTACTCGCCCAGGACAATCAACTAATGGCTTCTACCGGGCCTTTTATGTGCGGATGATTAAAAAGATAAAAAGCTGATGCACTTCAGCTTGCAGAACTTTCAGATTGTTGCCTCGCGAGAATACGAAATCATGCGCCCTCTGATTCTCGTTTCCACTTTCATCTCTGCCTCGAGAAAGCGGCTAGACAATTGCCATAACTTCGCCCTTCGAGAGCTGAAAGACTGCAGAACGAATATTTATGTCTGGTGCTTTTTTCAAGTCTATAAACCTGTAACAGATCATTCTGGTTTTATCGCTACGTCAACCGTGGCGACAGGTGTGTTAGAGGTTCACATGGAGTCCCTTGGTAAACTAGAATGTAGTGTTCGTAATACGTTAAAAAAAAATAATAATAAAAGAGGAAAATAGTTTTTCAGAAATGAACATGACCTTTAACTTTTTAAATGGAATCATTATGTATTTTTTCTACTCTTTCTTATTCTTTTGTCTATTCTTAGTGTTATGATGAAATATGTACTTGTTTTATGTAGTTCTTATAAAATTAGTGCAGAGCATTTCGTATGGGCATAGACATCTGCAGTTATCATGCAACGAGCCTCTCCGCACGCAATTCTTATCCGACACTTCCTCCCCAAAGTTCTACAAGGCGAGCCAGCATCGTCTCAAATTACTCCGTTATTAGTGGACCAATTGAAAAATAATTTGTCGAATAACACGGCCGGAGAGGTCTTTAAAATCATTACGCTTCGTTTCTTCTCGCTATCTTTTTGGCGAACTTTTCAATTACCTTCCGCGCCGATACTTTTTTCAACTGTTTCCAGATGATGGCGCAAACAAATTATAGCTTTCCTTACAGTTTAATAGTACTTTATGATAAGCACTTCGAGATTTTTAAATGCATTGTACGCGAACCAATGAGTTGAGCGAACTTTTCTTATTTTTGTAATAAGTCTAGCTTCATTGAATTCTTCACGAATATCCACGATTCTCGAATTTCGATGAAATTTTGCAGCGTATACGTAACTTATCCACGAATCAAATTTCTCAAATTTTCAAAGTTCAAAAAGTTGTGAAACTGCAACTTTTAGTATTATTTTCGTAATTTCTACTAAACGCAATTTGCCCAAAATTTTCGTTACATATCTAGGAAACTAATCCATCTAGGTCCAATTAGAAAAAAGATGTTCTGAGTCAAAGTGTGTGCCATCAATAATAAGACTGTATGTCCAAAGAAACAAATTCGTCGAATCATTCCTCACGAATGCAATGTCACAACTCCAGTTCGATTAAAAAATTTGGTATTAATCAGGAAAATAATTGGGGTGGTCGGGTAAGGTGATCCAGACTACAGGATCGCCAGAACCTTCGATGCACTGATATACCTAAAGGACGAAGGACTCGCGTACGGAAAACATCGCCATATAAGTAAAATCCCCGTGGCCTCAGAGATCACCGGCTGGTGCAGCGCACTCCTTGCACCGGTTGATTCATTGCAGGCAAAAGAGAGCCGCCTGGTCTTGATGCCGCCGCTATTTTATGTCCCCTAATGCTATCGACACACCAACTACAGAGCAAATCGGCCCGCTGATCCATCCTAGGACGGTTTTCCCGGGCCCGAACCCGAGCTGCGCTGGTTTTTCGTGTAACGAGATCGTGGCGGGAAGATTAAAAGAATCGCTCTCTCCTGGATTGCAAAAGGTGGAGGAGCAGTCATCGGCGGCTCTTTCCGAGAGACGTACACGTGATCCGCGAATAATTTATGATTCGTATCTTGCACCGTAGGCTGTTGAAACCTGGCGAAACTTTCTTCTACGAGTTATTAAGAGCGCTTGTTTGCAGATTTATGAGACCGATCCGAATTATTCGTGTTCGCGGCTTTTTACGAGCGCAAGACTTAATTCTTTGTGGTTTTAAAGAGAAGTTCGTCGGAATCCTCCGTTGGAACTGTTGGTTTATGACGAGATCATGCAACCGGGCTGAGATTGGAGGGTCGATTGTGAAATGTTTTCGGCGGAGACGCCTGATAACTGCAATGTAACTCGACTTTTATTTAGGACGAAATGGTTCTCTTGTTGATTTATAGGTGTTATCAAACGCGCCAGTTTTCATCGAAAAATAAAAAGGAACAAGATTTAAGAATATGACTTATAAAACTGGCCGACACACATTATTACTCTTATTATTATTGCCGTTAGTTTAGTAACACTTAAAGAAAATTCAGCGGGATCACCGCTGCTCGATTGTCAATGCTGTTGCAAGTAGAAACAGCGAGCAATGGTCAGACATGACATCACATAGGAATATCTCACAGTCATTTAGATTTATTATAGTTGATTTAACATAACCAGACTGCGGATGTTTATGCACGATAAATATGCAAAATGCATATGACATTTATGCACGAAACATATGCAAATTTTTCCGATATTAATTATATATTACATTAAGTGTTAGGTACAATATTTAGTATTAACACACATTTCACAGTTATACTGGAGTATTTCGATTTCTTTTCGGCAATAAATCGTGAAAATTTGCAATTTTTACCATCTTTAAACGTTTGTTGCTCATTGCAACGTCGAGAATTTTGACGAAATTTTCAGAATGTATTTAATTGATACAGATCTACATCGTATTTTTTAAATTTTCAATATAGGCCCATATAAAAAAGTTAAAAAATCAACTTTTAGTATTTTTTCAACAATTCCGATCAATTGCAATTTTTGACAAAATTTCTTCTCACATCCTTTAGTAAACTAATTGCTCTAGCTTTCCAAAAAAGTTCAAATCGTATAGTACAATATTAAAAAAGTTATCGTCTTCTTTAGAGCGGTCTTAAACTTTTGTCCACTACTGTATATTCCTATTGATTTATTTAATGATAAACCTATATCGTAATATTTGCTTGATCACTATTTTTTTGTGCATGGAAGTATTAATATGTTGAATTAACTGCGATTTTCTATCGCACTTTACACTTTTATTGCACATTTCACAGTAAAT
>CM052286.1:2403114-2433410 GCA_028455765.1 Lasioglossum oenotherae | reverse complement strand
CACTATTGCTTGGTAAAAATCTGAACCAAACTGATATTTTACGGTTATGAAACTTTAATTGCAAATATGTCAAAAACTATTGAGTGTCTGCCCCTATAATGGGGTATTTTCGTAATCAGGGGAACGAGATCTATAACTCTGTAAAGTCTGAACAAAATCCGTGAGGGACAGAGCGGGGATTCTCCTTGTGAGTCACAGCAAGCAATATAAGGTCGTAACATCATAACTTGTTGAGGCTTCTTCAGTATTACATCGGCGTATCACTATTATCGACGCTATTCGATTATGATACGAGTGCTTATTAATAGATTAAATAAATTTAACAAGATAAATGATTCATATGAGCATGAGATATGCATAAACACGGTAAGTAACATGTTTTGCATATTTCTGTTTGAAAAACATATTCAACAATATATTGCATATGTTTTTCAAGAGAAATATGCAAAACATATGCATTATGCAAAAAATGCAAAATAAAAAACATATTTTTGGAATCCTCTAATCACAAAACATATTTCTGTTTAAGTTTCATTGCTTTAGCAGATTTCTATATAAATATGCATTTGCATAAACATCCGTAGTCGAAACATAACCGAATAAAATCATAATACTACTCAACATATTCCAATTAGAGGATAATGTGTCGCACGTAACATCTGCATTGGATAAAGAAAAATCATGGCATCGGGTTATGTCAGTGCTAATACAATGAGCGATACGCATACATCTTCCCAGCGTTACGTCGCGTATAAACACCCGAGGAGGATCTACTTTTACGTAAAAGGTGCTCCATAAGAATACTTACTGTGAGTGCCGGCATACAGGTTTTATGCAAGTGCAAAGTTGTATAAGGAGCCAATTGTTCTTATAGCGGCAGCATAAAATTTATGCCCGACACCTCCGATAATGCTCGCATCTTTTACGTTCGACTAGATTTTCAATCCAATCGCTTGTCAGCTAGTGATCGCAAATTCAACAGAAAATTGCTAACCGAATTGATGGGTTTTCCGGGGAGGATCTACCGGACGCGGATAAATTTCCATTGTCTAAAACTAACACGAGATAAGGATAAAGTATCGGGGAACACTCGTTCTACGCAAAGGTATATATCCATAAAATTCAACATTGGTCTCGGCCCTGGGAAGAAAACCATTCGAACCAGGAAAGTGAATCATGAGAATCACCGTAATGTTCTTAACGATAAGCTGCTTAATATCTGGAGGGCGACAGAGTCCACCGACAATATTAAACCTAAACCTCATTTTGAGGAATATATACCTCACTCACGTTTCGATGAACGCCTTTATTAAATCTGATTCATGAATCATTCCCATGTTGTAGTATATTTCTTCATCAACTTCTGTGTCAATAATTTTCCAGTAGATAAAGAAAATTCTTCAAAGGCTTCTTTGTCCTTAATAATTATCTAATGTACGAAGAAAATGTTTTCCTTGAAAGAAGACTTCTTTGTCCTTAAAAATTTTCTAGTAGATGAAGATAATATCCTTCTTCAAGAAAGACTCCTCTGACCTTTATAATCTTTTATTTTATGTTAGATCGAATTGCCCGATTGGAAGTTAACATTGGCGAACTCAATGACTTGTAAAAAGTTCAATTTTCATTTTCCGCTGGTATAAAAATTTATGGATACAGCCGAAACATAAACAAAAGAGGTCCAATATTGAATGCTTTCATTCTCGAATGGGAAAAAAATCGTGAGCCTGGAGCAACAGTTTGCTCTGACCCCGACGAAAGTTTTCAAGGCTTCAACTAATTATTTTCGTGCAGACCGACCGGAAACCGCGTGTCGGCAGTTCCGTGGTGTATAAAGTGCGATTTACCGAAAAAAAATCCGTCTAAATAGAGAGTGTAAGCGTTTTTATCATAATTTCCGGCGTTAGAGCGGTAATTGTATGTTGCCGGCTCTCGCGGCGCATTTTTCACGGTGTTGTGGAAGCTCCCCGATAATTCCGCGAGACTCCCGCGCACGGTCAAATTGAATATTCGCGAACATCGTTACGCGGTTCCTTCATTTTCTTTTGCGCGGTAATTTAACGAAATTACAGTCGAAATCCTCCTCGCGCGAAGTAACCGAGGACGGAGGCTGGTGCTCGCGGATGCTGTCTTGCCAACGAAGATGTATAACGTTGCCGAGGGAAACAATGACGGTGTGGTTTACTGCTATGCACGCAGAGAATTTTCACGATCCCAGGAAGAGGAGATCATCCCGGCTATCAGCGAGCTCGAGCAGCCACAGTAGCAGCAACAGCAGAAGAAGAGGAAAAAGTAGAAGAAGAGGAAGAGGAAGAAGAAGTAGAAGAAGAAGACGGGCGTAGACTATGCGAACGTCTGCGGACCGCCGACGGTTTCTCGGTTCCAGTACGCAATTGTACAGTGGCAACCGTAAACCAGATGTATCGAGTTTAAATGCATTTTGCGTAATTGAAGGTATACACCTGCATAGAAACGTTCCGCCGGCAGAAACGGTAATAATATCTGTCTTCCGAAGAATTGTGACTGCAATTTTCGAGTACCCAGCCGGCCAACCCCCATTTTCCTTTCTTCCCCAGCCGGGCTTACACGCTTTTCATCTGCGGCGCCCACCCTCGGTGCCGTCGACGAACGAATAAAAAATATAACGCCTCCCGCACCACCTCGCCGCCAGCCTTAATGGCATTGTTAACATAATTCTCGCATACGAGCTCACGCATAACTTACGGCTCCGCGCCGCGACGAGTTATTCCGAAGGTGATACCACCGGATGGCCCGAATGCATCGCGCGGACATGACGTTCGTCGAATCTTCTTATCCTTGGGGATCGTTCGCTTCGAATTGCTGAATGCTGACTCTGCACGGATAGCAGCAAACTTTGTCTTGATCGATGATAAACAGATGAACCACGCACAGTTTTGTTTACAGGCTAGGTCGTATTTGTGTCGAATGTATACGCGCCTCGCGAGAAGTCTCGCGGGAAATCTCGCAGGACCTATTGTTGGTCTCTGCCTATCCCCGCCGTTGACACTTCCGTGGACCCGATGTTTACGCTTTGACGTCATACGCTACGCAGTATGTTTGACCGCTTCGGGCAATATTTCGCTGGAGCCGAAAATGCGTGCAAATAATTCTCATTTTATCATGAAGAGAGCCGCAGTTTCATCGGAAACGATGAAAGCAAGGACTTGTGAAAAGAAAGGCAGGCTGCTCCGTTCATCTTCGTCTTGATCCCGAAGTACCCCGTGTCCTCTCTTCACCTCGGCCGTGCGGCTGTTACTCCCCCGCGTTTCGCCTGATATAGTTATACATTATTCGATATTGCGGCATCACGAGTTGCCCAGGACGATATTCTCATTGTATGCCGCGGCGGCACTCGGCAATACATATAGCTGGCCTGGGTGGACGATGTTCGCAGACGCCCGGGCAAAACCGAAGTCGGTTGAGGGCTGCGGAGAGGGAAGAAGAAGAAACACAGGGTTGGGGCGAGGAGCAGAGGGACGTCGGACGACGAACAGATAACCGAGGAAGCGTGGAGGGGTGTGAGAGGAGGAGGAGGAGGAGGAGGGGGAGCAGAAGGCCACGGGGACGCAAGTACAATTCAATGTACAATGTTTGAACATTACTTGAATGCTTAATGAAGTCGTGTCTTATATCGAACAATGCCTTGAACAGTTCGTTCGTTGGTTCCGCTCGCATCTAAATCCCCTCTATAAACCAGCCCGCGCCCGCCGTTGTCCTGCTTCTCATCCCCTCCCTCGTCACCCTCTCGATACTGTCCCATTCTCTTCGTCGGATTTTCCTCCTCCCTCTTCGTCCTCTTCATCGTCTCTCCTGTCCTGCTACGTGGCCTCTACTACCGGAGGACCAGAGCTCTCGCCATTATGGATCCTCTCTCCGAACCTCTCCCTTCATCTTTGTTCGTCTCCCTCTCGCAACCTCCCTCAACCCTGTCGCAGTTGCTCGCAACAACACCGACTTCTCTCCCGCACAGGTTCCACTACATCGAAAGCAACGTCGCGGCTGCGATCTTCTTCAAGTATGATAATACGTTGCTCGAGATAGAGTGAGAGAGAGAGACTAGGAGAGTGGGGGTGGGAGCCAATAATCTTTATCGTCGGCATCTTTCGTGTGATCTTCTCTCGGCCGATCCGCGTGCGGCACATTAACAACCCCGGGCTTATTATTATTTGTCGTACAGATGCTTTCGGATAAAGGTTTTTCGAACGATCGCCACGGTAGTTGACAGCGCGGCCTTTGACGGGCATCCTTGACGCTGGAGATCGACTTACCCTGCACCTTGAACACTGTTTATGACGCACTTGATCCTCCGGGGGGCCTCCTGTCCGGTTGATTAGCGAACGTACACCCTGTCACATCGTTCGCCAGGGCGATCCGCGAGGATACACCTGGCCCTACGGTCCCCGTTGGATCTGTTATCCGCGGAGGAGCCACTCTCGCGAGCCCTTAACGAGACCTGGCATCTTCACGGCAGAGCGAACCGTACACCCCGGGGTTTCCTCGACGGGACGTATCGTGTTTCCCGAGGCCATTTGAAAATTCACCTGATTGCGCAGGACAATCGGTGCTCCCGTCCGGTTGTGACCAAGGTTGGTTCGAGGAGTCCCTTATGGGCAAACGCGTCGCGAACGGTTTTCTTTTCCTTGTCTCGCCGCTCAGTAGCCTCTTTGTCACCGTCCTTGATTTCACCTTCACCTTCATCTTTCCCGAGCGACGCTGTTGCCTTCACCTTCACCTTCATCTTCCCTACCACCGGCGGCGGCGGCGGCGCAGCGCGGTGCGACGTGGCGCGCCTTGACCTTCGACGTTCTACGCGTTCTCGCTGTCATTCGCGAGAGACCTTCTCTTTCATTCCTCGTCGTTCGAACCGGCTCCTTCCTAGTCGTCCCGGTTTCGTCGATTCGACGGGGGAAAACAGTCGTCGTCGTCGTCGAGGATTAACGAACCGAACGATCTCACGGCTCGTTGCGTCTCTCCTTCGGTGATTTATCCTATCTGGCCTGGTGGATGGCCGCTATTCAAAGACGTTCGTTCGGAGCCGTCTGTTAAAGGAAGAACAGCGTAAAGAAAGGAGTAAACGAGGAAGCAATAGAGGAACGAGGAATAAGAGGATTGCACGCATGTATAAACCGTGGGCCAGCTTCTTAGTAACGTCTGAATTCTCCATTCGCGTTTATCACTGGCTGCACGATACCAACGCGATAATGCGCGTACAAGGTGCAGCGAAATCGTCGGCCCTTAACCTCTATCTTTCTCTCTATATATACGTATATATATTTCTCTTTCTCTTTCTCTATCCCAGGTGCACAGCATGCTCGATGACTCTTAGCCCACTGCTATTACAATAGCCGGGGGAAGTATAATTCCATGACAACGGCGACTCATAATTCTATAAATTCCTCGTTCGTGCCGCCGACCGCGACAGATGCTAGAACCGTACGTTTCTCGCCCCCGGGACCGTTTTTACCAGTCCCCCCCTCTATAAGTTCCTTTATTTTTTTAGACTCATTTTTTTCCCACCTCGGCAAAATAATTTCTATACCACGCTCGGCGAGGAATTCGCCAGCGCGCGCGACGTATATGGCCGCCCGGTATATAGGTCGTCATGTAAATGCAAAACGTTTTTCGTACGGTGTGGCCCGGTATCTGCGATACTAAATATTCCCCGTTGCTGCCGATTTCCTTTTCTGTTGCGCCGCTGCTACACGTTATTCCGTCCGCGTTATTTTTTACTCCCGGTGATACATGGCTACCACGGTTTCTTTATTTATCATCCAATTGCGGAGTATAGCTTCCTACAACATTGTCGGACTCCCATCCGGGCTGTTGCTAATTCCCCATCGTGAGATCTGGTTCGTTCTATAGCGAATACAAATGTGAATGTAATGTGCACATATTATGACAGTTTTCCTGACTTCTCCGTTGCAAGCTTTGGTTGTGAAAAATGAAAAACAAGAACGAAAAAACTTTTTAAGCAAAAATTAAACCGACTTCGAAAAAACGAAAACTGAAAAGTATACAATATGTGCACTGAAATGCACTGAAAAGTATAAAATTATTTCCATTTGATATATGCGAATACACGCGAACTTAAATACAATACAATCTTCTCGGAGGCGGCGCAAATATATTATTTAAATGTATAAATATGTTATTATTTAGAAAAATTTAAGGATTTTCGTAATTTCCAGTGTCGAAAATGTTCAATTTTGCGCCGCCTTCGAGAAGATTGTATTGTATTCAAGTTCGTGTGTATTCACAATTATTAAATGGAAATTATTTTATACTTTTTAGTGCGTTTTTTCGAAGTCGGTTTCATTTTTTTTAAAAGTTTTATTTTCTATTTCACACTTCTTTTTATCTCTGTCAGCCGTCACATTCCAAATCGTAATTTATAAATATCTGAAAGTCGCGTCGTTACTGTTCCTAATGTCTAAGATTAGGCGGATTTCACAACGGCATCACCACCTTACATTTTCGCAAATAAAATCGTAATTAATAAAGAAATGTATAATTTTGCACGGGACCATCCCGGGAACATACTCTACAAGATGCAAAAGGTTGCGTTCCGATTGGTCCATCCATCTCGGCGTGATCGGTGAACATACATAGAAAAAAAAGCCAAAAAAAATGCACATACAGATCGAATTGAGTAACCTCCTCCTTTTTCGAAGTCGGTTAAAAATGAAACAAATCACCCATTATACCAGATTAAACGATCTTGAAAACCACGTAAATTATATTTTCAGAAAACAGATATTTGACCAAATTAAAATTATTAATTATATACAAAAATATCATAACGAAAGAGCGGATCTTGACTGGCAAAAGTTTCCAAGTCCAGTAGATCGTCGAATTGAAACTTCAATTTCCAGAATCAGAATTGAGCACTCAGAAATAACCAATTCATTTTTGTTAAATAAAAAAGAAAACACGATCTGCGATATATGAAAAGTAACATGAATCATCTGATAATAGAATGCAAAAAATATGAGAATGGAAAGAAAAATGCTAAGTTGCTTGGATCCTTACTAATTTTGTTAGGTTCCCAGGAGTATATCGCCGGTCTGGTAAAATGTACCGTGTTGCTAATGACCTTTGATGTTGAAGCAACATTAAATAAACAAATGTAAAAAAGAAATTTTGTGAACGACCGATTTCTTATCAAAGTTTAAAGGTGACACATACGAAATTGATTCAGCAATAAGATATCGCCCCCAGGACTATCCTCACTTTTATCAGATTTTTTGCTTTTTGCAGCGCCGTAGTTACAAAAAAAAAAGAAAACCAACTGTTTCGACGATTTTCCAAAGTTCTACTTGCTTTTTCTAACTCTTTTAGTGTATCATGCAATGTAAAAACTGTCTACCTACATTCGGAAAAATATAGGTAGGTTTCGTTCTTCATGGTTTATCGAATGGTTCGTGATCAATTAAAATCGATTTCGATTCTTGGAACCCGGCTGGAGTCTTTGTTGTCTAGTAAATGTGTGAAAGAACACAGTCTTCCGGGATTTCAGTAGTGTCTTAGTTAGCAGTGTTTGATAAAGAGAAACTGATGCAAGGGGACGAAAGCTTCGAAACAGGCTGCCACGGTGGAACAATGAGAAAGTTGTAGCAGGAGAACGGTTCTTCGCAGCGATATCGAAAGAGGAAATAATATTCGACTACAAGATAACCGCATTACCCCCTATGTCCCGTCAGGTTTCGTGCTCGTCTCCGGCGGTCTAGCCCTCTCTGACACGCTGCGAGGCAGGACGACGAATACTAATTTGAAAGCTGAGACCACCAACCGCGCCGCCCCCAGAGGAATTCCCGCGGTATCGAGTTCGATTGATAAATAAAATACGTGCGACGCCGACGACCGAAGAAAGTACTATATCTCTTCATCCCCCGGCAACTCGTAACCCTCCAAGTAACGTGACGCTGCTCGCCTTTCATGGAGAGAGTATGGTTATGATCTCTGCGCGACATTCTTCTCCATTTTCCGCGACGTCTCCTCCAATGTATTGGAGACGTGTGTGATCCAGCAGTCACATTAGAATTATTACACGATTGCAATAGTTTCTGCCCGTATTGAAAATAAAACACCGAGTACATTTCGACAGCAGAACCATCGAGTAATAAACGCGACTTTGTAATAATAACAAGCTGCATCTACAGTTACTCGAATTAATATTCGGACGCTCTAAAAAAGACGATAACTTTTTTAATATTGTGCTATACGATTTGAACATTTTTTTGGGAAGCTAGAGCAATTAGTTTACTACAGGATGAAAAGAGAAATTTTTTCAAAAATTGCAATTCATCGGAATTCTAGAAAAAATACCAAAAGTTGCATTCTTCAACTCTTTTATGTGGGTCTATATAGAAAATTTAAGAAATATGTTTACTGTAGATCTGTGTGAATTAAACATATTCTGAAAATTTCGTCAAAATCGGTCGACATTGCAATGAGCTACAAACGTTTAAAGATGGCAAAAATTGCAGATTTTCACGATTTTCGGCCAATATTTAAGAATTATTATATCTTCCAATGCCTGTCGTTTTTTCAACCGATTTTGACGAAATTTTCAGAATATGTTTAATTCACACAGATCTACAAAACGTATTTCTTAAATTTTCGATATAGCTCCACATAAAAAAGTTGAAAAATGCAACTTTTAGTATTTCTTCTACAATTCCGATCAATTGCAATTTTTGAAAAAATTTCTTTCCACATTCTGTGGTAAACTAATTGCTCCAGCTTCCCAAAAACGTTCAAATCGTATATTACAATATTAAAATAGTTATCAAATATTAATTCGAGTAACTGTATGTAGACTTTATTTTTATTGCAATATATACAGGGTGCTTCACAATTATATGTCGTGACCACTATAGTGTGATTCTGCATCTGTGGATAGGTGGAGATCTGTTAAGAAAATTTGTCCACGACCCTCTTTTTACAACTCAAATCTTTTTTTTGCATCCTATAGTACTCATCACAAAGACCAAAAGTCTCAAAAGGAACCGTAGATCTCAAGACAACCGTTCTCTTAAAAAACAACTTTAAGGTTTCAGAAATTATTTTATTCCATATGTCTTTCATACAAACTGTATGGTCCATATTATTAGAAAGGTTAGTACCAAAATTTAACTTAACTTTATTAATTTTCCAGCGATGGCGGTGACTAGATTTCACGAAATTAATTTAATTTACATGTACATTTCAAGCAACGTTACGATCAGAACAGAAGTTGGTCGAGTTGGTTCCGCGCTGTTCACCTCGACGCCACAGTGGATCATGTAAGATTTTGCGAAACCCTCGCCGATATCCAAAGACGTCCGTGATTCGTTCGAGAGGAAAATGAGACAGATAACACAAGGGGGGGGGGTGGTGAATCGAGCGAGAGAGCCGAGCAACGATTTCTTGTCGCGTTGCAACAGTAAAACAGGGTAGAGATAGACCGTACGAGATGAAATCGGCACCCGTGGCTGAAACGGAAAGATTCCTAGGCTCGCTTTGGACTTCAAGGAAGTTACCTTCCGGCTACCATTCGATAGTCTCGAAGATGTACTGTATCCGCGGTGAATATAACCATAGCGATAATAATCGGTCGACCATGCTTATAGGCGAGGTTAGGGTGGCAAAACGACTGCCTCACGAGCCGCCGCATTCTCTTTCAACGAGCCTGCTTATTCGATAATGGAGAACTTCTGCCAATAGTTCTGTCAATAGATCGGCATTACAATATTCCTACATGGAAAACGGTTTCTTGCTAAACAAGATTTTTGTTTTACACTTTTTAAGCAGCACATCGATAAAGATTATTTTGGCATCACTCGTACTGTAACCACAGGAGTTTGTTTCATACTAAACACTTTACTTACCGGCGAATATTCCATAATTTCTGGAAGTCTATGGCGTGAGAGCTTTTCTTAATAGATCCTCCAACAGCAACAGAAACTTCAATTTACAATTTCATTGAGAAACAACCAAGTTTATGTTCTATCTATTCTACAATGCCTACACATCGACAAAATAGAATTTCATTTTGATCTCAAGGAAATTAATAACGTATTTAGTAAATTTTGTTGGGATTTTTCGTCACGAGTCTGACTCGATGTCGTAGTACAAGAGGTTGAACATATTTGGGATTGATAATTCAACCTTGTCGCGATCCCTGCAGCAAACAAATTTGAAAAACAATTCCTCCCATCAGTCGATCTTCCACCGCACAGTGGGGTATTTCGCTGAAAAACGGGAATAAAATATTGTAGCGTTATTTATGGGCTCGCGGTCACAAATAAGTAGGTCGTTGGATTCGTCTTAACGCCAGCTATAAGATTATGAAATAAAAATTGTACTTTAACATTTAAAATATCAAAATAACTGTTATTTTTTGGCGAAAAAAATTTTTCTTTGAAATTTTAAATATATCATTTTGTACATGTTTCAATACTGTTCAACTTTTATTGGAACCATTTTGTCGTCGGATTATCCGAACTCTTGAAAAGTAGTGATAATGGAATGCTTTGATTACTATGTACTGAGTTGAGATAGGTGTACAAACTCTTCACAGATTTTATTCTGGTATCATCTAAATTAGTATTGTTATTAATATTTCAACATTACCAATCATTCTATAAGTTTTTTTCGATTTCAAAACGTTATTGACGATTTTGGTATACAATTGAGCTGAATTCAGCACTCCTTCTGGTACCATTACATTCTATAAAGCTTTGCGATCGTAGTCCAACAAAAAAATCTTCCGAATTTTTCCGAATTCGAGAGTTGTATGTAATCGTATGTAAACAATAACATTGTTGCTGCAAAGAAGCCTTCGATTCAATCGTTTCCTTGCAGTATTCAGTCAAAACGGTTTGGAACGCTTCCACCGATAATTACGTTGAAATGGTGTAATTTTTTATTTTAATAATATCAAATATGTTGATCACGTAACTTTTTAATAAGTAAATATATGTTTTAAGAAATTTTAAAACTCTTACTATTAATTTTCTTCAGTAAACATATCCGATTTTCCTTCTTCAGACGATGATATCTCCTCTTCGGTTTCATCTGCTCGAGATGGCTTCTTTGCAACAACAATGTAAACAAAGATCCTCGTAAGATCTCGTAGAGAATCGGGCGAACGCGTTCGACCGCGAGAGTTTGCGGTGCAGGTGTACTACGCGTACGCTGCGACTTTCCATGCTCATTTCTACTTAAATTAGTTGTAACTCTCGAATTCGGAAAAATTCGGAAGAGTTTTTTGTTGGACTATGATCGCAAAGCTTTATAGAATGTAATGGTACCAGAAGGAGTGCTCAATTCAGCTCAATTGTATACCAAAATCGTCAATAAAGTTTTGAAATCGAAAAAAAACTTACAGAATGATTGGTAATGTTGAAATATTAACAACAATACTAATTTAGATGATAACAGAATAAAATCAGTGAAGAGTTTGTACACCTATCTCAACTCAGTACACAGTAATCAAAGCATTCTATTGTCACTACTTTTCAAGAGTTCGGATAATCCGACGACAAAATGGTTCCAATAAAAGTTGAACAGTATTGAAACATGTACAAAATTATATATTTAAAATTTCAAAGAAAAATTTTTTCGCCAGAAAGTAACAATTATTTTGATTTTTTAAATGTTAAAGTACAATTTTTATTTCATAATCTTATAGCTGGCGTCAAGACGAATCCAACGACCTACTTATTTGTGACCGTGAGCCCATAAATAACGCTACAATATTTTATTCCCGTTTTTCAGCGAAATACCCCACTGTGGCACCGCTCTAAACTTCCAGCATCCATGGTTCACCTTCACCACGTCTATCGTCGTTCATGTAACATTATCGAGTCAGGTTCACGGCGAACGGTAGATACGCGAACGTCCGGAATTCCTGCGTGTCGTCGTGTATGCTGAAAAGTAGGTGTGCACGGCGTCTCATATTATCGCGGCCGGGAGCGATGTAATAAGACATGTGGACGCGACGGTGCGGCGCGGCGTGCGTTATGCCACGCAACTACAGGTACCCCGGTGTTCCTGTATGCACCGGCACCGACCGCATGCAGTTGCACGCATGCATCTCTCTTTTACACGACTGGACGCGCGATCATGTACACGGTGGTACACAGGAAGGTAGAAGCACATCGGATCGGGGCCCTGCTAGACTTCGGAGTCTCTTTTCTGCTCTCCAAGAAAATACCACGGTGGTCGAGACAACGCGCGCGGCCTCGCTCGTAGATCAATGGGACACGCTTTCAGCGTATTCGTGCGACTATGCTTCGATTGTTATTCATCGTACGACTTTAGCGAGATTGATGGGGAGAGAGGGAGCAGGTTTGGATGGGTTCTACAATTTTATAAATTCGCATTTGCCTAAAACAGTCGGATCATGAAACACCGAGTTTACTAAAAATCGATGAAGTACTGCAGCAACAGTATCGACTTAAGCAACCTTGGGGTCGACAATGCAAGTTTATGGTCGTTCCTTACAATAAAAAAGAAATCAGCAGTCAGATCAGACCAGCATCAAGTACGGGACGTAGAGTTAACGAGGATCTATAGCACCAGCATCAACTTGAATAATTTTTGGGGTTGACAGTACAAGCTTGTCTTCGTTTCTTATAACAGGAAAATGTTGAAATTCCTACGAGGTTATGATACAAAGTAATGCCAAAGATTCGTAGTACAGCAATATGAAAACTCGATATAGAGAGTTTATTCAGTAAAATGAAAGTACAGAAGAAGCTTCTCGCTCAAGCGCTTCGGTTCAACTAACTTAGGTAGGTAAACGTGTTCAACGTCTACCTTCGACAAGACCGTTTTTTATCGATGGTCTAAGGGTAGGAGGACCCGGGTGTAAGGGATAGCGGCGCAGAGGGAACTTGTGTTATTATTAGCTAAATCCTAAATAGCAAATTGAACAGAAAACAATTTTTACAAATTCATCTTTGCTTTAAAATCCAAGGTGAAATCATGGTAGCATCGTAAAAGGAACAGTGAGCTCACCGAGAACTGGTGAAGAAGCTCTACAGTGTCTGTATCAACTTCAGCAACCTTGAGAGCCGACAATGCAACCTTGTCTCGGTCCCTCTGCTATCAAACAAATTACAAAAAACGGCTAGACTTGAGAGCCTCTTTTCTTTCTCCAGAAAATACCACGGTGGTCGAGACAACGCGCGCGGCCTCGCTCGTAGATCAATGGGACACGCTTTCAGCGTATTCGTGCGACTATGCCTCGATTGTTGTTCATCATACGGCCGTAGAGAGATAAAGGGGGACAGATAGGGCGGGGCGAGGGGGAAGGAAGGGGGATATAGGGCCCGATGAAGAAGAAAGGAAAGAAAGCGACGTGTGTACGAGAAGCATCAGCAAGGGCGCACACAACGGCTCGCCGTGTCGCCACCGAGGATAAAGGAGTTGTGGAACGCGGCGAGTAAGAAACACGCGGAAACGGGTGACAGTTCGTGCTGCAGCCATAACAGCCACGCTATTTTGCCGTGGATTTTTCCTTGGTCCTCCCTCTCCGTTCCCCCCTACCCCTTCGACGTTCCTCCTTTGGACGGGTCGTTCTTTTCTCTTTCTCCCGGAGAGTCCCTTTATCTATCGACCCCCCGTTCGTCTTTCCATCTTCCTCGTTTGCGGCACCCAGCCTCCCAACAACATCGAGTTGCCGATCACGGCCTCAGATAGAACCGTGGACTACGAGCACACTGCCCGACCGGTATATAAAAAGGAATCGACGGCCGAGGCGGACCGCTTCTGAAAAACCGCGAATGTCAGACGGCGGCGACGACCATCGCTTCTCTCCTCTTGCGGTGTATTAGATAGATCGCTGGACCAGATCGGAGAGGAAGATGCCTCCCGCGGCGTGCTCAATCAGCGACGGAAATTGTGCCCGATTTTTGAGGGGATTACAAGCGTCCGCGACACGGCCTAACGGCGTGTAACGCGCGCGCACTTCGGACTACTATCGCCTGTAATTTCGAATTATCCGGAACCGAGGCCGATGCTCGATCCTAATTGGCGGACGGCCGAGTCCTCGGGACACCATCCAACGCGAGATGTAACCGAGAACATGATCGTTGCAGGGGATGCGACATATTAAAAATCTTGATTATTTACGAAATACCGATTTTTCGATATTTTTCAGTAGAACGTGTTCTACAATCTACGTCTAGTATATACAATAAACTAGTTTAATGATTACTTACAATAGGATCGTTGACCTCCTTATTTTAGTCGTCTAGGATTGTCAACCTGTGGAACAATGTCAATAACGTTAGGAAAATGCATTAAATACATTTGTATTTGTTGTATTAAGTACCATAATCTTGTACATATAATGTAACAAATACTTTCTGGCATAGTCTTTAAAATGTACACTGAGAAAAAAATCCTGTCGATACAAAAAAAATATATGTTGATTCAATAAGATGTACTATTGAATAGTGCCAATATCATATCAACTTATTTTAATATTTAATACTATCGAATTTCAATAGCAAAACTCACTTCCGCCAATAGCTTGACCATCAATGTTTTCAAAAAAATAAGATATGGCCTCAAACCAATTCCAGTATAAATCAATACATTTCTCAAATTTTTTTAACAACATACCTGATTGAAGGAAAAAAAGAAATATTACGAATAATATACGGTATTGAATCAAATACTATTTTCAATCATTTCATGATAGACAATTCAAATACATCACGATTTGCTTCTAAATTTCATACTATTGAAAAGAATACATTGATATTCATCCAAGTAAAAAATTACAATAACACGCGTGTTATTGAAGTAACTACTTTTTTTTCTCAGTGTAGATAAATGATATCGCTGCATAGTGTATCATACGTGATACAGTTAACAAATTTGATATATAGTAAACTGAGAATGTGTTTTCTTACTATTCTACACATTTCACCTCATTTGATAAAATGTTGTTTTAATTTTTTAAAATATTTTCTCCTTCAATAAAACACAAGAATTGACCTTCTTTCAATGTTTCCATCCCAATTATAAAAAAATCATGCAGTGAAGAGTTAAGATTGAGTGGTCAAAGTGTACAGAAAATTTGTCTAGGATTGTTAAACGCCTCGGTGTGTGATGCGCTACCAGGAATTCCGTTAATAAATCGCGATCGGCAACGTTAACGCGTTGCAGTCCGTATCGAAAGCTCGGACTGATTATGTCTGCGGTGGCCGGCGGAATTACGTTATATTCGCGAGTCGATGAAGAGGGGCGTTGGCGAACTGTAGGCTGAAAGGAATTGCCCCCCGCCACGCAATGACTAAGGTCGTCTCTGTTGCGGTTTTACACGTTAACGTTCGATAGAGAGGATCATTTTTCTTGGCCACGGGAACGATAAATTTTCTCCCGGCAATTTCCGTGCCGAATTCGATACCACGATAATCTCGTTCGCGGTCAGCGGAGGTGCAGCTCCGTTGCAAAAACTATACCACGTCTTCAGTTGAGGATCCCGTACGATGCTTTTTGCCGCAAAACTTTTGCTTCTCCCTCTCCTTCTCTTTGCTCCTCTCACTGTCGCCGTCGTCGTCTAGAATTCTCTATCTAACAGGTTACACAAAGTGTGGCTTACTCAGGCCGAAACTAGATTTACCAAGCAACCGAGGTGATACGAAGAGATCTAAGCTAGCTGGACGGATAGAAGTTGGCAGAACAAGTTTATAACGTCGTAAACTTAACGCCGATCGCCAGAATGTGATCCGCTAGTCACCCTCCAAAGTTCCCCGTTTCTTATAACAAAGGATCTTTTTCCTCTTGTCCTCCAAGAGGTATTGGAGGAAACCCATTTTGGAAACCCATATAGGTTTTGGTATAACTTCTAAGCTTTAAAGATATCGCCGTGAAATTTGCGGTGTAGGATATTAACGTGTAATCTTTTTTAACAATGTATAATGTAGTATACTTTTCGTTTATTTAATAGCTTTTTTTACTATTTTTTAAACATATTTACAAATTTAACAACTTTTAGCAAATTTTTTTCGAACGGAATACATTCAGCTTAGTCAGTATATTATTCTTCTAAATATTTGAGAAATCGCTATTTGAATAAAATTTGTTTCTCAATTTTACAAAGCCTCCGGAGAAAATTGATCTGATCCTTATAAATTCACAATCTATGGTACTTGTATAAAGCACAAAGTGAAACGTAAACAATAATAAATATAATAAATTCAGATTTGTACGGAACGCCTCCATTCTTAATAAATGACAACAATATAAGTTTGGAGTAGGCGTGAAACTGTCGATCGGGCAAACGAATTCATCGATAGCATTTTTTTCCGAATATTGGGAGAAACGGTCGTATAAGATGATTGTTTAAAACGTATACAACGTTCGGAGAATTATACTTAATTCTCCTTGTATATTAATATACACTGCACTAAACTATGGTAATACTGAACTAATGCATAAATAAACCAAATTTAAATAAACAGGAAAAAACATAGAATATAACGCTGAAAAAATTGTAGCATGGCATAAAGATTTGAAGTGTTTAGAGTCTAAAGTGTTTCTTAGTCGTCACGGAGTCCCGGCGATGGATGCGAGAACCAATACGCACAGCCGCACGGACGGCTTTAAACAATAATAACTTTTGATATAGGACGAGCTAGGAAATGATTCTTACATGATTACATGGAGGAAAGTATGCTGAAAACTATCCATTTTGTCAAATTCTATGACCTCTTATGACTCAAAAGATATTCCTTGCGAAGTCTTGATAATTTTGCAAATTTTCTTCATTACATTTAGCGTAACATTTTTAATGCATTACAAATACTAATTTTCAATTAACAAATGTTAATTTACAGCTTAAAGATAAACCTTTAATTTAAAAAGAAATTGGAAGGAAAATATTAAATAGGATCGTCAGGGCATCTTAAAGAAGAGAAGCAATTTTTTCCATGAGAAAGGCTATCTTCAAAACTTCCAACTTTAATTGTTTGTTACAGTAATGGTTTTTATTAAATTTTATTGATATTTTCATTTTCGAGGTTGATGGATAATTTAGAAAGCAATAAACACTCAACAGATATCTATATGATACAGTTGGTTTTTGGGCAAAATGCCACTTAAATTTCGCGTTTTAGACCACTGTGCGGCGTACCCCTGCCGCAAAGTGACGAGTTAGAGGACGCGGCCATTGCTCAAACGCGATTCTCAATCGTTGCTGCGAGATCTCTATAGTGTGAGCTGTCGGTTGCGTTTATTCGACGTACAATGCACAAGTGCATTCATCGATACATTCCCATTCATAGTTACATCACACGCGACGATACGAGTTGATAAAAAATCTGTATACGGTATTTCTCTACTGTACCGACAGTGTTGAAATCGACACTATTTTCTCAATGTAGTTGTTACATTTTCAATATTGGCCCATATGAGAAAATTGTAAACAACAACTTTTTAGTATCTTCAATATGAATATGAAAATTAATTGTTCGCGCGTTTCTTCACTGATAACCAGCACTTTTTGTATTTTCTTCTTATTGGTACAGATATTCTTGAATTTTGTTCATCTCCCTACACTGTTTGAAATCTCAGGTAGTCTATTTTAACATAAATGAATAGTAAGTCCGCAGTTTAGTTGTAATGAGGATAATTGGAAGAGACGCCGAAGAAACATTATCCGTATCGAATAGACCCGAGTTCGCGGTATGAATTTGAATTAGAGAAAAACAGGTTCTCTTATACTTTGAGCAACCATGTTTTCAAATTACACACGTGTATATAACGAGCGATTTAATGAAATGTGTCGATTAGAATGCGAATAGGTTGTACGTGAAAGAAGAAGTTGCATAGTAAAAGCCAAGAAGGAAGTTGTATTACAAAATAAAATCGAAAGTATAGACTAGAATGAACTTTCGTTCTCCGGTAAACAGGTTCGGACACTCATCCGCTGTCCAGCTACCATGTGTGGTCATAATTTACGTCTCACGTGCCTAGAAAATTGACTGGAGAATGCAAATCATGTGATTTGCACATACAACTTATTTAATTCTACTCTCTATACTAAACGAATACACTTTAGAATCTTCAGCTATGTCTGAAGTGTACAGAATTTTTTTACAAAAATTGGGAAAAAATGTGCCACTGCAGGGTTGCAGAGTGCAACGTGTCCTCTTTATGACATGCAGTCAGTTGCAGTAGTTTACAGACATCTGTGCAGCTTAAACAAGTAGAACGGAAAAATTATGTGCATTTTCTGACCGTTGAGTAACTTGTTAGTCCAAATTATACGGATCTAAACAATTATGTTTTCTGAACTTGTGAATTAATCACATATTAATTGAGAATAAATGACAGTTTATTAGAAGAAGTACATAGAAGAAAATATCGAAATTATAAAAGTACATACATTGGAATCACGCGATGTATTTTTTATTCCGTTAATGGATATTTGAAAGTCAAAGATAGGCTGCAGAGATGTGATTGATAAGATATTTTCAGGTGATAAGTCGTTGAAGAGAATCCAATGGATGTGCCTGAGAAATTGAATGGGTTTTTGGAAGCTCTGGGAGAGTGACTATACGTGACTTCCTATAAACGTCATGAAAATGTGAGTCGAAAGGGACGGCTTCCCAGGTCTATGCTATCTGGTTTTTCGTGATATATAGAATCAATGTGTAAGAGGATAGAATGGACCTCGGATCTCTGACTGAACGTGTCTTATTATAGCGTGGAAGTCTGCACATTCTCTCTCCGACGAACACCTACAATCATCATCAAAAAGCTATTACACTGTAACTGGTTAAAAGCATGGTTCGTCGCAAATTTGCCACAGCATCTGTTACCCTTTCATAGCATTAAGATTACAGGACTTTTACTCAAATTATCTCAGTCGTTCCATACTAATTTTAATAAGTGTTTATTCTCTGATTTTACACTCAGCTTTGACGATTCAGCAGTGACAATGACAACACTGTGGCTACTAACTTAGCAGTCCAAAGAACTTCGGAAAACCAAAATAAAAATTGAAGAATTATTATTCAAGTCAACTCAGTTTCAAAAAAATTTTTACGAGTATGTATGGTACTGAAATTTCTGTACTTTTATAGAAAGATATATTTTATTTTATAGAAAATATTATATTATATTTATTATATTTATTATATTTATTATTTTATATTAATATTATTTATATAATATTATATTTTATAGAAAAACTTTTATTTATGTACTTTTTATAGAAAGTAGTGAAAGTACTGACACACAGTGCACAAAAAAAGCCAAAAAATAAAAATTGAAAAATTATTATACCGATTAGGTATCGCAGTCGAAAAATTCCATAAAATCAATGTGCTTTGTTCAATAAAATAGAACCCTAAAAGTTAGATATCAACAGAGTTCTGTATACTGAATCTATTAGCGTAACTCGAAACGTTAACGGATCCATAAACGGCTGCAGCCGGGTAACAGATGGCACGCGAAAGTACATCTGTAAGCGTCGAATAATCAATGGACTTATTTCGGGCGCATCCGCAATAAAACATTTCGTTTGACCTCCTCGGAAAGGTGCGAAAATAACCGTTCGTGCACCAAAAAAAAAAAAAAAAATCCAATAGCCATTCCATTATTCCCTAGTCGAAAACGGCTCTACTGAATCATAAACAAAGCCCATCCATATTCATGCATGGAAATAGATTTAGTTATGTCGAGCAACGTATGCTCGGCTACGTGAGAAAATTACGAATATTTCCATAAAGCTTTCTTCACTAGCAGATAGTCGGGGGCACGTAGGCCGGAAGCGCATTCCGAGCGGAAAACATCGCGACGTCATCGCAATACGTCAACTCCGCGCTTAACTTAATCTCGCCACGGCACAGGCGAGCGTCTGCGTTTGATAAAGCTCTGCTAGTTCATCAACAGATTCCTATTTTCCGATCGTGTTGCAGAAACGCGTTCCCGCGACTGCGAAATTACCACTTTCATCTTTCTGTACTTGTAACCGGAGAAATTCCCATTCAATGTTAAACGAAAACGGAATTCTGACATTTAACACTTTACCTAGAAGAAACCTGTTAATAGGATTTACAATAATTGTGCTATGCCAAAAAAAGCGTACACTGAGAAAAAAAGTAGTTACTTTAATAACACGTGTGTTATTGTAATTTTTTTACTTCGATGAATATCAATGTATTCTTTTCAATAGTATGAAATTTAGAAGCAAATCGTGACGTATTTGAATTGTCTATCATGAAATGATTAAAAATAGTATTTGATTCAATACCGTATATTATTATTCGTAATATTTCTTTTTTTATTTCAATCAGATATATTGTTAAAAAAATTTTGAGGATTGTATTGATTTATACTGGAATTGGTTCGAGGCCATATCTTATTTTTTTGGAAACATTGATGGTCCAGCTATTGGCTTATATGATTGGCGGAAGTGAGAAATTCAATAGTATTAAATATTAAAATAAGTTCATATGATATTGGCACTATTCAATAGTACATCTTATTGAATCAACATATATATATTTTTTGTTTCGACAGGATCTTTTTCTCAGTGTACTTACACCTACACTGAGAAAAAAAGTAGTTACTTTAATAACACGTGTGTTATTGTAATTTTTTTACTTCGATGAATATCAATGTATTCTTTTCAATAGCATGAAATTTAGAAGCAAATCGTGACGTATTTGAATTGTCTATCATGAAATGATTAAAAATAGGGCTGAACTTTAGAACCCCCCCCCCTTCCTTTCGACATGTGACATACGTCATTATATTCGTTTTGACGTGCCGAACAAAAAATGTATGTGTCATTTTTGGCTGAAATGAATAGTTTTCGAGATATTCGCAAAAAACTATAGCTAATAGAGTATTGAATTTTTCGTATTCCTGCACGCTCCGCGGCAACAGAACGCCGCGTGGGGACATGCTTACGTTGCCGCGGAGCGTGCAGGAATACGAAAAATTCAATACTGTATTAACTAATATGCGAATATCTCGAAAACTATTCATTTCAGCCAAAAATGACACATACATTTTTTGTTCGGTATGTCAAAACGAATAGAATGACGTATGTCACATGTCAAAAGGAAGGGGGGGGGGGTTTCTAAAGTCTTACCGAAAATAGTATTTGATTCAATACCGTATATTATTATTCGTAATATTTCTTTTTTTCCTTCAATCAGATATATTGTTAAAAAAATTTTGAGGAATGTATTGATTTATACTGGAATTGGTTCGAGGCCATATCTTATTTTTTTGAAAACATTGATGGTCGTTGCTATTGAAATTCAATAGTATTAAATATTAAAATAAGTTCATATGATATTGGCACTATTCAATAGTACGTCTTATTGAATCAACATATATTTTTTTGTATCGACAGGATTTTTTTCTCAGTGTAGAAATTTCTTTTACATTGAAATCTAAAATGAAACTATTAGATGACGTTATTGAGGGTGTCTTGTTATTAGTTCACAATGAAAATTGCTGTTGCTATTGAAGGTTCCATTAAAAAGTGTTTAGCCATTTACCATAGAGTTTTAAAAATTTTGCAATAATCGCCGGTCGGCAATGTGTTGATAGTGTACTTTAGCGTTACAAAATTTGCTGCGTACCTCATTTTATTCTTAGTTGAATTGCAACGTTATCGGCTTAATTCTAGATGAAAATTCAGATTGTTTTGTGCAGTAGAAAATAACAGTACACCTTGTTAAATGATATTACGATTATATTCTGTAAGTTGGAAATACATTGTGCATCATTTCGATTGACTAGGTATGTCTAGATGCATCACTGGTGTGTCTGACTAATACTGACTGATTCTACTTACTCAAACATTCGGGGCAGCGTTATTATACAGGGCAGAGTTGGGCAAAAATCAACTAATATTTAAAAATGACTAATAGTCTGATTGATTGTTAGTCGAAACTTAAAATAGTCAGTTAAAACTTTTTCATTAGTTAGTCATAACTACATGGCACTAGTTAATCACAACTCTAAGTAATCGTTAGTTATTGCTTATTAGTTATGATTAATCATTAGTTAGTTTAAATGATCAGTCATCAATCTTCAGTCCTCAGTCAATATTGTGCGATTAACATACCTTAATATGTATACTTAACCTATATCGGAATTAACAGTGACCGAACGTGTCATAATCTGTATTTTATATGTTTATAAACTAATAGGCTATTTTTTGTTGTTATTATTATGTCTTAATTTAACTTATAACCATTTTTAGTCATTAGTCATGGTGAAATTCTGATTGCGTATTTAGTCATTAGTTATGCCATTATAGTCAGTAGTCAATATTCATCCTTAAGAAAAATTTAGTCATTATTCATTAGTCATTACGCTCAAATACTTATGTAGTCACTACTCATAGTCACGCTCAAGTATTTACTTAGTCATTAATTATTAGTCACTTTTGTAGAGCTCATGAAGTTATTAGTCAATAATCATAATTGTGACTAGCGTTTGCCCAACTCTGATACAGGGTGTGGCCGGGCGGGTGGTATAACCAAGCAGGGGGTGATACTACATGTAAAAATAAGTCGAAAAAAAGGAACAACATTTATTTCCGGCCACACCCAGTATATAGATACTAGAAAAGTTTATGGTAAGATTGTGATATAAATTTAATGCTTCACTTTCGACTAATTCGAAAAGATTTTTTATCTAAAAATCACTTTCGTATTTTGATAAAAGAGTAAATTAATTAAAAAATCCAATTAGTACATTATATATCCACCTTGTCATTTTACAACTTTATAATCGAAGAACATTTTCACACAACCAATGAACAATTTATAGTAGAAGAATTTGATGACACATTCTGTGGCGTTTATTTGTAATATAATAATTACGAAGTAACATATCGAATCAGTACGTGTGCTTGTACTGACTCGTACATCCTTTTCAAATAGCGACGAATTGGAAAAATTGTTTGACAACCACTCGTTCATCCCTGTCATTTTATGCTTCAGGAACTTTCTGTTCTCCTTTTTCTATACCTTCAGGGTAAAATATTTAGCTATACCTATAATTCAAGCAAATAAACACATCAGCTATTTTACGATAGATAAAGTGCTTCATTTAATTAACATCGGCGTCCCTAAGTAATTGACGAGCACGTGTAAAAATATATGAATTATATTCTTGTTATAATTAGAGGAAGTATCTCGTGAGTAATTAATTATAACGTACCTAATAAACTAAAAAATGTGACATTCTGTACTAACATGGTTCGTGTGATCGGTGATAAAGATCGTGATCTCGACAGCACTAAAAGGACCAGTTATCAAGTATAAAGAGAAGTCTTCGTGAGCTTCAACGACTCTTAATTAGACCAAAAGGAGAGACAAATTCTGCATGCATTTTTAGGAAAAGCAAGTCTTCAACTTTTCCACATGTTACGTCATTCAACAGCATCTTAGAAGAAACCGAACGATGGATAAAATGCATCTGCTGATTCTATACATTTACGATAAAAATTAAGTTGACGAAATTTAGAACAGTGTCAAGATTAAGAAAGAATAAATTTTCATTTGGTGCAAAAGCCTTACGATGAATGTGCAGGCTTGAATCTTTAAAATTAGTTTAATTGTATCGTCGTACAAATTCTTGTGAATTGGAAATTTCTCTGGAACCTGAATAATTGCGAAAATCGTTGATTTATTGTTGAAATAGTTTTCGGAGGGACGCACAGTGGACCGGATTGGGATAAAGTGTGACATTGCCTTGTAACTTTTGATTCGTAAAAGGTATGGATGCGAAACTTGGACTAGACAATGTAGTGATGACACATTAATGATTAGTTAAGAAAAAATACATCAATGTTACTATTATTATTATTATTGGCATTAGTGTTACAATTATTATAATAATAATATAATAATATATATAAATAATAATAATAATATATATATATAAACACTTGTAGCGATAACGTTAGGGAATAAAGGCCGACTCCCTCCGTGAACCCTCTATTTATAATAATTCGTTACTATCCGCGAACGTGACATAAACAACGGTCGTTAAGGGCGATTCGTCTTTTCGCGCGCTCCTCTTACGTCGCTACCTCACGTCGCCCGTCTATAAATTATGTTTCGCTTCGCTTCGACTCCGCTCGCTATACGATCATTGATAGCTTTAAACAGTAATAATTTGAGAATAGGTTCGACTAGGGAATTAATTCTTTCACGATTATTTAGAGGAAGGTCTACTAAAAATATTCCAATTTGTTAGACCCTGGGACATCCTGGGACTTTAAAGATCTCCCTTACCGAATATAAAGAAGTTTTTAAATTTTCTACTTTTACTTCAGCATTGACTTTTAATATATTATGCCAACTAATTAATAATGTAAGATACGATTTCTTATCGTAAAAATCTGCTATTCAATTTGAAAAAAAAGCGAAAGAAAATATTAAACAACAACGTCAGGGCATCGCATCAAAAAGATGCAATTTTTCTCGTGAAAAATACGCCTCTTAACACGTCCAACTTTCAATGCTTATTACAACTTTAATATTTATTAAATTGTACTATGTTCTTCATTTCCTAGGTCTATGGACATTTGGGATGCAATTTTCATATGTTAGATATCAATATGAGAAAGTTCATTTTAGGGGTAAATGTCACACTTTACCCCAATCCGGCCCACTGTGGGACGGTGTGTAAGAAAGGTTTGTCCGATCGGGGAAATTGCTCAAACTAGGAAGCGGAGGCCGGCGTATTTCCAGTAACTGTAACATGTAACAGGAAACCAAGAGAGACTGGAGCGAACACGGAACGAGCAAGATAGGTGGAGGACTAGGCTACCTCTAATGCCGATCCCTATCTATGTGCAGGCGGTTGCCTGGTGGCGCAACTACGGAGCAACTAATATCTTGTCCGGCGCAAAACCGGAATGCTGCCGGGGATTACAACTTGTATTAATTACGGACGACATTACGCCGGTCAGATTAGAAATCGAAGGAGAGAGGATACCGAAGTCGTGGCAGCTTTACACGCTGGGAAATTCCTCCATCAATATGCCGCAATAGCTGGAGAGAGAAGAGCCTCCCGCTGCCTCTTTTAATTACCGGGCGACGACGCGGCCAGAAAAATCGTTTGATGAAAACACGGGGGACATTAAACAATACGGGCCCCGGCTTCCGGCTCGTTACCGACTTGTCATTTATATTCACCGAGCGCAGCGCGGAGAAGCGATCGCCTCCGAGCTGATAAACCTCTCCGAGAAATAGGGCCGATCAATTACACGCGAGCGGGACAGAGAGAGAGAGAGAGCGAGAGAGAGATTATGCTGAAATTCATAATTGCGCTCCCCCGGCACGGTAATTGGATAAAGAAATCTGTCGACGACGCGTAGTTAGGCTACGGAGACTTAGAAGGCTGTGAAATATTATCTTTGTTAGGAACTTTAGCGCGGTCGGGGAAATTTGAGCAATCTCCGACGCCGGGAGCTGGGCAGATCTTTAACGAACGACGGCGAAAAATTCGCGATTTATGATGCACGGGGTACATCGACCGGTTCGATGCTCCTGTCTTCCGATTTCCCGGAACACTGCGCGAAAACCAATTTCTCGACTCTGAGACATCTTAGACACAGACCCTTGGAAGTACAGATCTTGTTAGTGTACAGAGATCTTGCTGTAGATCTGCTTAAAAAATTGCATTTTTTCAGAAATTGCTGGATTTTTATTCAGTACATTTAAACACGAATTAAACCTACATCTCATTATACGTATAACGTTAAAGAGCATTTTTTCAATAATACGTCTGCGAAATTTAAAATTAATATACCTGTTGCAGCCCTTTTAAAATGTATCCTTTGCTGAACCCCCATTTCATTTCGTATTTTCGCTTCAATCTAATTCACAAAACAAAATTCATGTGAGATGAACTTTCCTTCGGAATATCTGATAGGTTTTATTTACAGTAACTATCTCTGGAGCTATTTATTTATGCAGTTATTATATATATTTAATTTATGCAGTATTAATTATAATACATGTACCAAAAACCCGATGTTCGAGATATAGTTGCAGACAAAGAACATTTCAGTTGCAATGTAAAAATTTAGTCATTTTAAAATCTATGTGGTCATTTATCATACTCCCCGGTTCTTGACAGCCTCTTTGCCTCGTATGATCTTCAAGATCAGTTTAGAGATGATCTCTAATACTCGAACGACACGTTTCCGAGCGAACGAAATAATAAGTAAGAATCTTCATCAATTTAGAATTTTTTAAAATATGTAAAGAATTTCGAAATTCTTTAGTGGTATTTTCAATTAATTAAAATTTTATTTCAAAACATAATTGCAGCATTGTGTACAGACACAGCATTGTGTAATTATTCAACGCGATTAACAGAGGTACGAATTCTATCCAACTTTCACGATTCGAGGCCACAGTGCACGAGTAACAGCAATCGTCCGCGCGCAGGCATTTTCAAATTCATTTTTCGTCGATTTTCCGGGCGGACTCGATTTTTCCGGGAATTCTACGACGATCACACGGAATAAACAAATTGCTGGGTCAGCTCGGTGGTAGAATTTTTGTGAAATACTTTGAAACGCGCGCAGGCCGCGCGTGGTGTCCTACGGGTGTTCCCGTTGATTGCGCGTCGGTATGCTGTATAGATCTGTATAGATCGGTATGCTGTTTGGATGTTGATGAATAATGGAGGATCGTAAAACATGTCAAAGAACAAATTCTAATTGCAGTTGTGCGCGATGAGGCTGCTCGATGTATCTCTCGAGGAGATGTCTTACAAGGAGAACCCCCGCTCTGTCCCTCACGGATTTTGTTCAGACTTTACAGAGTTATAGATCTCGTTCCCCTGATTACGAAAATACCCCACTATAGGGGCAGACTCTCAATAGTTTTTGACATATTTGCAATGAAAGTTTCATAACCGTAAAATGTCAGTTTGGTTCAGATTTTTACCAAGCAATGGTGTGGCGTCACAGCAGCGAGCTGAACTGTTACGCCGCAGGTCGAGTTCGAATCCCTTCGTGGTAAATTATTTTTTATTGTTTTTTTTCATGGAAAATGCATTTTCAATGTTAAATAAATTTTAAATAAAATATTTTTATTCGCTAAAGGACTAATTGAAAATGATACTTATTATTTTATAGAAGAAACACTAGATCTATTACTACATATACAAAAGATAATAATTATAAAACAATAATAATATTAGAATAATACATAAAAAACAACAAATATAAATATAACTCTGTAAAGTCTGAACAAAATCCGTGAGGGACAGAGCGGGGGTTCTCCTTGTTAGACTTTCCACATGTACATCAAGTATCGAGAGGTGGTTTCAAGGGGAAGCTTCAATCTTGTTTGAATCCTTTGCGATCGGGACGTCTCTCTTATGTCAGTATAACGATTACTCTCAAATGATTTGCAACAAATTTTCATCAATCACGACGTGTTTTCCTTATTTTAATTCTTACATTTACCAGTACATAATCTTGTTCCATCGAAACACGAGTATTAGCCCATTGGAAAATTGAATAGATGACGTTCTCGACGCGGAAGGGCTCAAACAAGTCCTGGATACGGTGTGGCGTGTAGATAGGTTTTGAATGTTGGCGCCGATGAATAATGCAGGATCGCGGAACGCGTCAAAGAACAAATTCTAATTGGAGCTGTGCTCAATGTACAACCTTACACATATTAGCGACACAAGTTAAACGTAATCTGGCTAGGATCCTCTCGAGGAGATGGTTCTTGGGACGACGCGGGGGTGTCGGCGGAGAGGAAGGGGGTTATTGATTTAAGGAAAGGGGAGAAATTTGCTTCGTCATCCCGTAGCAATTCCTGAAACCCACGGTTTCCCCTTGAGCTCTCTGTTTCCTCTTCGTTGAGCAGAGTCAATTAGAATCCCCGATTTCAGATTTTCAATCTTCAGTCAACGTTGCGCTTTTCCGGCCGAGCCACGACAGAAACGAACGCCACCGATCCCGTCGTATTATCAACGATTATTAATGGAATGCCTCGATGCCTGACTGCCTTCGCAACACCTCGACCGGGCCGGCTGATGACCCGTTATTTCTTTCGACCAAACCGTTTTATTTCGGTAAATTGGACGCGTTGCCGCCGCACAGCGAGATGAAACTGACGGCGAACAAAAATTGGTTTTCGTAATACAGTAAATTCTCTATAAACGCGAACGCATCGGGGGGATTTCTTCGCATTTTTCGATCCTGGTCCTACTTTTCTCGGGCTTCAAAGGCCGAGCCGAATGTAGAGAAGGACAGCGCGTGTAAAGCGAGACCACGCGTGGGCCTTTGTACTGTGCCGGCGACTGCGACTCTCCGCGTCTCTTTCTTTTCCACATGCGCTATCCTTCCGTGCGCCCGAAACGTCCATCGTCATTTAAACCTCTACAGTTTAAATACCATCGAAGGAAAACTATTGAATTGAAGCGTTTGCATCCGTCAGGAAAAGACACACTTTTTGTAGTTTTTCAACTGTTTTAAGTAATGTACTTAAGATTTATTTAAAATTTATTTAATTTTGTTTCTTATCAAAAAATTGCGTGACTTGACACGGTGTTCGGTATTGCGACATGATCGGTCATAGTTCATCGCGTCTTTATACTTATAATTTCTCTTTCTTTTTCACTCGCTATACATACTCTTATGTTCTAAAATCACTTCGTATGTACATACCGTCAATTAAACCACTAAATTCTGTTCAAATTATATCGTGTTTGGTATCATTTTAATCAGAACAATGCCAGAAATAAGGTAGTGGAAGTCCCATAACAGAATCATGGAAAACGAAGAAGTTTGATTGTTGGTGTAACGTTATGATGACTCACGGACGTGTGAACTGTGCCGGCGCGCTGCGTGGTTCACTTAATAGTGGTTCACACCGATATACCGAGCCGAGTCAGTGTATTAGTTTGGAGGGGATACATATTTTTTTCGCATTTATCGTGAAAAGATTTTCGCGTTTGTAGAGAATTTACTGTATTGTAAACTAGGAAAAGATTGATGTCACTTCCGGGAGAATTTATTTTATTGTGGTTAAATGCATTCTGTAATATTTGCTTTCGTTTTCTTGTGATCGGCGCTTAAAGTCGGCAGAAAATCGCAACTGTCACCAAAACCTTTAATTCAGTGAAGTCGAGCCGCACAGGTACCCTCATTGTCTCATGTTGGAATAAAACCATACCATATAAAATCATCAATAATTTTTCTCCCGAAAATAGAAAGAATGCTATATCGTGCCAATTTTTTTAAAAAATTACATTTCAAGTAAACTCTCGCTTCCCGATGTCTCGCATCTGTGTATCGCTCGCACATCACCACCAGCGGAACAAAACAATAAATGGGAATTTTCTATATAGATTTTTGGTCGCCGTCGAGTCGTTACGTCCCACTGTGCGCCGTAACATTCCTCCGAATTGGACATACATACCGACCTACAGCTTCGTCATGCGGGGAATGCATGATGGAACTTCGAACCGGTTCTATTTCGTAGCACGAGTTTTTGGGCACCCCGTTTCCGGGGTCTATTACCTGAAGAAATTACTAGGACGGTTCTTCGTCTAGGCAATTATTTTGGGTTTGATCGAAAAAAAACTGAGAAGTGTTCGTCATTCGACGAAATTGATAATTTTAATGTAGGACCGTGGATTTTCTGGTAAATTAGTTGTAAGCCGTGATGGATCGTGTTCTTTGAAACTAACTCGAGTGTAGGACACGCGATGATATCAAATTTGAGTCTCTTTTATTCGAGAATCTTAAAAAATAAAACATCACGATCTACTGAGAAATCTGCCTCATCAGTAATTCTTTAAAAGAACCAATTATTTTCAGTATTATTGTCGAACTATTGATAGCAATCAATAGACTACAGTTTTTATGCATTTATGGCAAAACTAATCTCAAGAGAAAAATAAATTCCTATTATGAATTTTATGATTTTGTATTTGAATTCCTATTACGAATCCTAACGAATTTTTAATTACGAAAACGATAAAGAAGCAAGGAGAAATAAATATAGGATACGATAAAATTGCACGATCTTGCACTTGTTACGATCCGAGGGCTGGCGGATAGACGTGGCCGAGGTTTTGTTCGCATGAACAGGATTGTCGTGAACTAGCCGGTGCCTGTTTCATCACCGGGTGTCACAGGATAGGTTTTCGTGGACTAGGCGATGCCTGTTTCATCATCGGGTCGCCACTAGGTGAGGAAAGACAGAGGGTGTCGTGGACTAGCCGATGTCTGTTTCACCACCGGGTCGCCACTAGAT
>CM052286.1:2386909-2402866 GCA_028455765.1 Lasioglossum oenotherae | reverse complement strand
GGGGTATTTTCGTAATCAGGGGAACGAGATCTAACTCTGTAAAGTCTGTAAAGTCTGAACAAAATCCGTGAGGGACAGAGCGGGGGTTCTCCTTGTTAGTACAAAATGATCCAACGAAATAGGTAACTCCCTGTCTGCATCGAGCTGCCGCAAAAATGGCGAACACTCTTCATCCTGCATAACGGAAAATATAATAAAATATATTCATTAATCAAATATATTCATTCAGAATAAATATTTTTTATGGGTTGGTTGATGAACGCGTGTCAAAGCTGCAGAAAGGCAGAAGAATCATCTGATATGTTCTTGAAAAAAAATTGTACCTGAGGAGGTTAAATGAAACGCAAGCTCAGCCAGCATTTTCAGCATCTGCCGCGTGTTTCCTCGAGTACACGGTCAGTGAATCAGAAGCCGGCGATGGACCGTGTCGCATGGCAAGCGAAATTTCTTCCTGTTCGATCTAGCCGAGCCATCATGCTGTCCGAATATACGAGCCTCCTATCAACGAAGACAGCGCCGATGCGCATTCCTGTCGTTCGCGCAATAGGGTTCTACACGGGGGCACAATGTCTTTAATATGCGACAGACAAGTTGACCTCGCCCTTTTCGCGGCGGTGCTTGTTTCAGACTATTATCCAGGTACGTAGTTACGTAGCTACCTACTCCCGCGGTCGCTGGTAGGGAATTTATAATAACCGAGGTATAGAGTTACCACGGGACCGTGTGCCATGCTGCTCATCGTCGCGAACAGGCCATGCTCTCCTCGGCCGTGTCTGGGTGCCTGTACAGGGTGTTCCTCGCTGTACGATCGCGGGCATTACCTACGGATAGAGGATAGCCAAGATTGCCCTTTGGGACCAAGTTTCTAAATGTACAGCGCGCGCTCGGAATGTTACCGTCGCCCGGTTATTGAATTATTGCTCGCCCGATCGAACCCCGTGGCTTCCGGTTGAATACGCCCGGCGAACACTCGTAACTGTCCGAGCGGGATTGCCAGGTTATTCGGTTAGGCGATCGCGGACCGAATCTCGACACTTTAACGGTGCCGTTTATGCCAGTCCCGTCGCTTGTATTCTAGCAAATTTGATCTTTTCTTTTGGCCAATCTATGTGAGCTCCTCAGAAATAGTCGCATAAAAATTCCTTGCATACCCATTTTTTTAATATGGCAGATATGTTCCTTAAAACACCGTGTGATAAAAAACGTAATGCAAACTTAATTTTACTTAAGTACACAACATTACAACATTACAACACAACATTAACTAATTACTTAATGAACTTAATAAGTTCTGATGTATGTACAGTATCACATAGAAAATATTTAAACTGTTTTAAAACGATATTTGACTTTAGACAATTAAGCTATCACATATGGAAATTACGTCGATTCAAAACACGAATAAAATTGAGCTCTCTTAATCAAGAAACGAAAACATTTCATCCTGTAAAGAAACAACAACGCGAATTAAAACAGTCGCATCATCATCGAATTTATCAATTTTATTTCGCTCTCTTTCCAAAACGCTGATTACCCAGATTCACGATTGCGCCAGAGAAATGAAAAATTTCCGGTTCGTCCCAGAATTTTAGTGTCCATTGATTCGTTTGAGTGAAAAGAGCCAACTACAAAAACAATTTGGATTACACGCGTGTACTTGGAAAGTTTAATAGAATCTTTTTATCGCGAGAGGATCTCTCGGAGGGGATCTGCGAATTCAGATAGTTTGACGGGTTCTCGAGGGTTATTCTTATGGTTATCGATTACCTGGAACCCCATCGATCCCTCATGGCTGGGAACTACTAGTTGGGACCCGGTGCACCCGAGATACCGTTTCCCGGTTCGCAGAGGCGAGAACTTTTGCAGTTTACGCGGCACAAGTATGCGCGGAGCGCACCCTATTGCGTCTCTCGCAACAGTTCGCAACTAGTTCTTCGGGGATAATTAACGTCACGTGATCCCCGGAAAGCGTCTTGGTATCGTTATCGGTCAAAGTACACCGAGGACCCCCGCTTTGTACGCTCGCCGCGGACTCAAAACTCGTAGACCGTAGTATATACATTGGCGGTTGACCGTAAAATTAGTGGGACGTCCTGGCAATTTGTTCCCGGGGAAAACTGAATCCCTCTGGCGAACGGCTCCTGGCTTCGACGTCCACCGTCGATTACATGACCCGGACAGAATGAAGAAGCCGCCCCCGCGAGGCTAGATTTTTCACCGAGACCGGACAAGACGTCTTCGCTATCTTGCCCTCGTAGCCGGTCATTAAAGCACACCAAACCGAGGCTGAGATTAAACTATCAATTGTTCGGAAGTGATCACCGACGGGCCTAGGGTCCCGCATCCGTCTTCGCAACGCGGTAAGAATAGAAATAACGGGCTTTACACGCTGCCGCTGTGTACGGGTCTCAATTAGTGCGCATAATGAATCTCAGAAATATGCCGCGTTAATCGAAGTTGCACTTCAAACTTGAAATACAGGCTCCCATTAATATTCAGACACTCTTACAAAGACGATCACTTTTTTAATATTACACCGTACGATTTGTATCTTTTTTTGACAATTAGTTTACCATATGACGTAACAAAATATTTTAGGAAAATTGCAAATTTGCATTTTACAATTCTTTTATGTGGGCCTATGTTAATTTTTAGTTACAAATATTCCCGTAATAGTAATTAATCTAAGAACTCTAACATGTTCCGATACTTGTAGAGTTGAAACGTCTTCATGCGGCAATTGCATTTTTCATTTGCTTTTTGTTTCTTTCGCTAAAATTATCACAACAAATGCGTACTGAACGCGTATGGTCCACGTAAAATCCGATTTTTCGAAGTTCGACGCTGATTCGATAAACACGGCGAAGGAGCGAAAGTTGAAGGATAATGACGAGAGAGAGAGAGGGCGCAAGGGGTTCAGTAGAGAAATTTTTCGCGAATGCGGGTCAGCGATATTTTAAGCTGTTCTTCTCGAAATTTCAGTTCTCTTCGTTCCCGGTCCTTCGTCCTCGTTCATTCTCTCTCTCCTTCTCTCTCTGAGGTTGCTCTGGTCTGGAGCTCGTAAGGCGAGCACTAGCCCGGGAAATTTCCATAAAGATCGCCGACCCTTGCAGAAGTAGCCGTACAAAGGACTGCTTTATGAATTTGCGCGAGATCTATCCGGCCAAGACGTGAATAATATGCACCTGCTGCAACCGTAGAATGAGCTACGTGCACCAGTTCCTATTAACCTTCCGCGCGGAGTCACGTCCCTAACGAATATTCGGCCAAATTTCCTCACGTTTTATCGTCCGAGCTCTGATTTTCCCGCGACCAAACTAACGACCTCCACGACCGGTCATAACTATGCCAGTTCCCGGCGATTTCGCGAACGAAGCCACCACGACGGTCACGACGAAACTGTGCAGCGACGCGTATAGAATCCAAAAATCTCTGTCTGTCGGCCTGACCTGGCCTGGCCTTCGAAACACACATACCTTGGACGACATTGCAGATCGTACGAACCGAATCTGTCTGACTCTCTCTCTCTCTCTCACTTCCTCTCTTTTTCTCTGCAGAGTTCTGCGGGCTTCTGTGCTTCCACGAGTGCTTCCGCGACCAGGGCAAATAAGAATGCGAGCTTATTGTAGGAATATTTCTGCCGGTACCAGGGACAAATTCCTCTTGTGTGCCTCTCGATCGTTCGAGAGCGTCGCGCACCATTGTCGACGACGGAGATTCATCTTCCCCGTTGCGCATTAACACAGCAAACGGAGAAAGGAATCGATGCATCCGAAATAATTACTCTGCAAGAGGGAGCATTTGTTTCTCGGGTTGGATATCTCTACACAGAGATCCCCCGTATTGCTAATGTACCGAGTGGGGCGATCATAAAGTATTAAAACCTTCTGTAGATTTATGTTCTTTGAATTATTATCGAGAATATCCGGATGAGAAATATTAAGTAACACGAGTGGTTTGTTTATGAGTATTGAAACGTTCTATAGATCCGCGTTGTTTGAATTATTATTATCGAGTGGATCGGGATGAGAAATGTTAAGTGAGTACTTTAGCAGGATTTATTACAACAAGGAATAATAGGGGGGTTTAGTGTTTGCGATAGGTTATTGTAGCGAGGACAGCAGAGTATGGCAGTCGCGGTTAACAGGTTCACAGTTACTTGGCCTACAGATTCGCCAGACCTCGATACCCCAGATTGCTTTATTTGGCAGTGTATCATGTAAATGGGGCATTGGTGGTTGATCTGGATTAGTAAATTAATACGAGCAGGCCTTTTTGCGCTCCGAGGAACGCGGGACAGACATACTAACATGCATCTTGAAATATGACGACGACAGTAATATAAAATGTGCTCGGATTGAGTTACAGTGTAGCTGATATAACGTGATTACCGGTGTTACCCTTGATTAAACGGCGGTGGAAGAATCGTGTTACGGATCTGGTTATAGTTAGATTGTGAAGCGGTGCGAGTTTACGATGTTCACCGCATCTTAAGACACCGCACAATGGTCTAAAACGCAAAATTTAGTGACATTTTGGTCTAACTTCTAAGCTATTAAAGATATCGATATGAAATTTGGGGTGTAGCATATTAACGTGTAATCGTTTTTAATAATGTATAATGTGGTATACTTTTCGTTTATTTAATAGCTTTTTTTACTATTTTTTAAACATATTTACAAATTTAACAACCTTTAGCAAATTTTTTTCGAACGGAATACATTCAGCTTAGTCAGTATATTATTCTTCTAAATTTTTGAGAAATCGCTATTTGAATAAAATTTGTTTCTTAATTTTACAAAGCCTCCGCAGAAAATTGATCTGATCCTTATAAATTCACAATCTATGGTACCTGTATAAAGCACAAAGTGAAATGTAAACAATAATAAATATAATAAATTCAGATTTGTACGGAACGCCTCTATTCTTAATAAATTACAACAATATAAGTTTGGAGTAGGCGTGAAACTGTCGATCGGGCAAACGAATTCATCGATAGCATTTTTTTCCGAATATTGGTGGGAGAAACGGTCGTATAAGATGATTGTTTAAAACGTGTACAACGTTCGGAGAATTATACTTAATTCTCCTTGTATATTAATATACACTGCACTAAACTATGGTAATACTGAACTAATGCATAAATAAACCAAATTTAAATAAACAGGAAAAAACATAGAATATAACGCTGAAAAAATTGAAGCATAGCATAAAGATTTGAAGTGTTTAGAGTCTAAAGTGTTTCTTAGTCGTCACGGAGTCCCGGCGATGGATGCGAGAACCAATACGCACAGCCGCACGGACGGCTTTAAACAATAATAACTTTTGATATAGGACGAGCTAGGAAATGATTCTTGCATGATTACATGGAGGAAAGTATGCTGAAAATTATCCATTTTGTCAAATTCTATGACCTCTTATGACTCAAAAGATATTCCTTGCGAAGTCTTGATAATTTTGCAAATTTTCTTCATTACATTTAGCGTGACATTTTTAATGCATTACAAATACTAATTTTCAATTGACAAATGGTAATTTACAGCTTAAAGATAAACCTTTAATTTAAAAAGAAATTGGAAGGGAAATATTAAATAGGATCGTCAGGGCATCTTAAAGAAGAAAAGCAATTTTTTCCATGAGAAAGGCTATCTTCAAAACTTCCAACTTTAATTGTTTGTTACAGTAATGGTTTTTATTAAATTTTATTAATATTTTCATTTTCGAGGTTGATGGATATTTAGAAGGCAATAAACACTCAACAGATATCTATATGATACAGTTGGTTTTTGGGCAAAATGTCACTAAATTTCGCGTTTTAGACCACTGTGCGCCGGGGAGATTTTATATGGAAACAAAATTGCATTTCAGTTATTATATGTTGTGGTAAAAACATTCCACAACCATTTTGTAATATCTTCGATATCGAAATCAACGTCTCATCAATCTAGATTAATTCTTTATCTTTGTTTCGCCAAATCATCATTTTCGAGAAGATAAGCTCATTTCCAATAGTCTGCTGTATCTCCGCTATTACCATCAACACATTGAACCAACAACGCTGCAGGACGCTTATTCCATCTAATCCCAGTTGCGATGCTAATTGTAAAATTACGATTTCCGGACTAGTCCAACATAAGCTCGCGGAACTTCCGCTCTTTAAATTCATTCACATCGTTGCTATGCAAGTCAGTTAGTAATTAGGAAACGCGGCTACGTTGTGATTACAAGGTACCAAAGACTCTGTAAACGAATAAATAACAAAGAAGACTTTGTCGGAATATGTTCAGATCCTGGAACAACACTTCAAGCATTTCTGCTTTACACTATAAGTGAACGAGTTTCAAATGATTATGTTGCTGTTGGATTTATTCTCTTTTAAGCATGGCGTGCAGCCAAAAGACGTTGAAAAGGTGTACTGTATCCACTGAAAAATTAGAGAACATTAGAGAACATCTCGATTATATGTCCTAACAGCAATCCATGAAATATATCACAGGTCCATATTCTTGTCGACAATTTTCGTCTTCGTTGAAGCTCGCGCACTCTCGACGTAAAAAATCGACGAGACAGTGAGGAAAAAAGGTTGGACAGTATCCAGGATTTACCGCTGATCATTGCCGGGGTCTCGGGAGACGGTGTTCCGTGGTCCGTGATTTATCTGCGCGAGATTTAACGCGGCTTTCATCATCGACGTCTCCGATTCTTTCTGCGGCCGTGACGCGGCTAGGACGTCCTCGTACGTGGTCAGCGGGGAGAGTGCAATGACCAGGTCGTGTTCCCCGATAACACCCACAAAGTGTCCAACTTCAGATTGCTTTGGGTGCCGGGTCTCAGAAGATCGCCCTGGCGAAACTGCTCCTCGTAAACACCGTTACGAGAAAGGTTGTACGCTGGCACACGCTCGGAACCCGCCCCCACACCACCGTCATTCCTGGCCACAACCGTGCGGATCGTCACAGTCGTATTTCCATTTCGCGTTTCGCATAGGTGTAACGAAGTGATTTCAACGGCGCCGCGTCACTCCGATCTCTCCTGCACCACCTCTAACAGCATATGCACGCGTGTCCATACGAGCGTGATTTCCTCCGTCTTTGTCGCCAAGCTCTGTTCCTTTCCCTCGGAATCCCTTTATTGTTATACACACCGCTTTGCTGGCAATTTATGTAGGCTACTTATGCGATCGCTCGGGCTGGTTACCGGATGCGTCAATGGCAGTACGAATGCCACTAGTGCCATTACGGTCTGAACTTCTGTTACCGGACCTCGCAATATCCTTAATATACAGTACTGGACAAAATAAAGTACGCACCTCGAATATTTTTACAATTACGTTTATAACTACGTAGTTTTTACAGATATAATAATTATGTATTTGCACAAAAAAGAAGGTTTCTTAGTCTACTTTTAAGTTTTAACAAAAATAATTTCAAAAACATTTAACATTTTTCAATAGACAGGTCCGTTACATTTATAAGGATATTTTCTTTGGACAAAATAAAGTACGCATGTGATAATAAGAGTCAAAATTGAGTTCTAATTGGAAACTAGTATTTTGTATGGCCCCCTTTGCTCGTATGACCTCTTGCAAACGCCGAGGAATGCTTTCGACGAGATTCCGGATGTGTTGTTCGTCGATGTTTCCCCACGCCGTTTCCAAAGCTTCGAATAACTTGAATTTATTCGTTACGTCACCCTTGTCAACGTTCCGGTCCAAAATGGACCACAGATTTTCAATTGGATTTACATCCGGCGATTGTGCTGGCCAATCTAGCACTTTGATCCTCGAAGCACGAAAGAAAGCAGCAGTTTTATGCGCGGTATGTTTAGGATCGTTATCTTGTTGGAAGATAAAGTCACCTTCCAGACCAATCTTTAGCAGAGACTCCTCTAAATTCTCGTTGAGAATGTCAACGTATTTGTCTGCTGTCATAATACCATCGATCTTGACGAGATTTCCCACACTCGACCACGCAAAACTCCCCCACACCATAATACTGCCTCCTCCATGCTTGACAGTTGTTTGGACATTTTTATCCAGAAGCTTTTCGCCGGGCTTCAACCAAACTAGCGTTCGTTGTTCATGACCAAACAGGTCATACTTACTCTCATTACTCCAAATAACCTTTTTCCAGAAGTCCACTGGCTTATCGACGTATTTTTTTGCAAATTGGAGACGTTTCAATTTATTAACTTTTCGAATTAAAGGGCGACGCTGTGCAAAACTGCTCCGCAGCCCAGCTTCCCGAAGTCTCCTGCTCTCGGTTCGTTCAGAAATGTTGAATTGCACATTTTCCCTGATTAGACGACTAGTAACAGTCGGATTTTTCTTCATGTCCCGGATAATTCTACGATCCTCGACTGAATTTGTCTTCCTCTTCCGTCCGCGACCGATGTTATCGGCTACTGTGCCAAGCTCTACAAACTTTTTGTAGATCTTTCTGACCGCTGCTTCACTAACATTGTATTTTTCACCGATTTTCCGATTGGAGAGACCCTTTAGCCGGTCGTTAACTATTAATTTTCTAATTTGTACGGAAATTTGTTTCGTTTACATGTTATTCGCATTGGAATGATATAATCTTGCTTCGAAGAGCACTGATGGCTAACTGAAACTCTATTACTACGTTTATTTCTAAACATTCTTTTATCTCCAACTGCAAGGAAAGGTATCCTACATGCCATTATTGCTAAAAGTAAATAAACACTGTAGTGCCTACTTTATTTTGTCCAAGGAAAATATGACAACAGACGTAACGGGCTTGACTAATGTACGATGTTTCATGTTTTTGGAATTATTTCTCATTGAGTTTAAAAGTAGACTAGGAAACCTTCTTTTTGTGCTAATACATAATTATTATATCTGTAAAAACTACGTGGTTATAAACGTAATTGTAAAAATATTCGAGGTGCGCACTTTATTTCGTCCAGTACTGTATGTATTAAGACTGTAATATATTTGTATGGTTTTGATGTGTGTTAAATCGATCTGTACAGGTGTAACTGTACAGATCTAGAAAAATGTAGTACTTCCTTGAAAGAGGTGATTCCTCAAGTCATCTCAACTATCTTTCTTCTCTGAGAAATTATTCTCCGCAGCTTTGTCAACAACAACATTTATATTTACACGAAATTATAGCCGATAACTCCCAATCGACCAATTTCTCTGGGAACACAGTGCGTCTTCTCGATCCGTTCGCATATAGGTATATATTAGGTCGTTGCATATGAAATGCCGATTTTGCACGGTAACATTAAACAACCGCAACTATTTCTCTTTGGTCAAAGAATCACACGTTTATTCGTTGTATTATGGTAGACATTGCATTTTCTGGTCACTCACATGCTCCATTTACAAGACTGTCATCTCTATTTTGTAGTTCTTTTTACTTTCAACAAATAGTGCATTGTTAACTGCAAGTGACTGGAGCCACATAAATAAATAGGTATATAAATATAATATATAATATAAATAAATAAATAGTCCATTCTTACTTTAATAATTGTAATAAGCTGAGAAAAATTCATAGATTAGCACTCTTAAATCATTGTAACCTTTCTACTGTTTTAAATTGCACCCACTCGTTCGTTCAGTATGTTATTTTTCCACACACACGAAAAGAGCACGCGACAATCGCACTGATTGATGTTGATATCAAATTGATTTAAAAGGAAATTTATGCGTGTGTAAATTAAAATTGAAGATAGGATCGTAAGCTTCGTGCCACAAAGTGACGTGCAATGAACCTGTCAACTGTAATAGTATTTCTTGATCAAAACAACGCATCGGGACGTTTGCGTTCTAAAATCGGACATTTCCTATGCAACAACCTAATATAAACGTCGTACAATCTCTCATCGACACTACCATATGGAAAAATGCAACTCCCCCACGACTACATCGAGACAGAAGCCTGTGGCCTGTCTAATTGCATGACTCACTCGGTAATAGTATGCAGATTCTGTCGGTAATGCTAGGCGTTAGAAGGATCCTCCGAAGCAGAGTATTCATTAATTATACAACATGATCACGACGATGAAAGCTCGCTAATAACTAGATCAGGCGGTCTGATACTTGGGGATAATGTATAGTTCCCAGAGTCGGCGAGTTTTTCGATTTCCTGATAGTATAGCCCTGGTTGCGTGTTCATTCGAATCGAACCGCTGCTGTTGCTCCGCGCCGCCGTGGATCCTATATCGATCGTGTGAAAGTTGCGAAACGAGAACCGGCTCCCCAGCTCGTTACCGCTAACAGCTGAATTAATAATTCACCGGTTGTATACCGGTGATCTTAATCTGTCGTGTCCGAATCACCGAGATAACAAATCACGTAATAGAGCCAATCGGGCCTGCGATATTTATCGGCGCTGGGACCTTTATCGCTCGCACTTGATCTTGGATATTTGCTAGTGAACGCGTAACGCACAGCTCGTTGCCTTCTGTCAGCGCTCGCCTACGTTCGTTCGATCCATTCGTCCGTGGTAAATGAACCGCCGACGCGCAATTATATTATTAATGAATGCTCGAGCAATATATTCTGTCGATACGAATTTGTCGTAAAATACATGAAATATTAGGTCACCCCATAAGCAACGTCGTGTTCTATCTACAATTTCTCAACGAGGAAGTTAATGCACGGTTGTTTTAAATCGTTCAAGTATTCACTTTAATTTTCTTCCACTTCGTATGCTCGATTTTGATTCCTGAGATGTATTATCGACGATTTATTTTTGCCTTTCACAGATCACTTTATATTCTTTCGCTTATATCTTTGTTGAAAGTCTAAAGCGATTGTTACGAATTTTTACTGTTAACTACACCGTGTAGGAATCGTACGAAAATCAACCAAAACTGATTCCACACACCGGAATGTAGCAGCTTTTGACTGGAACAAATTTAACTTGTGTGAAAAATTTGGTTCCCTGCTCGTAACGTTGCAATGCAGAACGAACATTTTTCGCAAAATGTTCAGAGTGCTTTAATTTTTACGTCGCTATCATTTCACTGGAACGCAGTGCAGCTAAAATGTTTAAAAAAGCGTCTGGAAATATAGATTTTTGATTATATAATGATATTAATTCAACTGGTCTATTTTTTTCTATTAAATTATTGTATTGCATTAGTTATTCCCCTTATGTGTATTGTATTCATGCACTGTGTATTAATGGACTATTCCTGGAATTAATGTTCACTGGCACTGTATATTGATGACTATACTGGATACTGTATAATTAATGTGCATTGGTGCTGTATATTGTAGTATGCCAGAATTAATACAATGTCTAATATCCTAATACTATTTCGTAGTATTTGCTCTGCCGAGTGCTTCATTTGCAATTAATAGTTAGTAATTGTTAAAACAATTTCCTGGATTACGACGCTGCAAAAGTATTCGACAGGATCTAACGAGTTGGACGTATATCATTAGGTAATTTCGTGACTCTCCTGTCTTGAATAGAACTTTTACATTCTAATAGAATAAGCTTGACAGTAATTGGTATCTTGCATTGTTTGGAAATGAATGACTCACGGTTCTAATGACACGAGTGTGTGAACATCCGTGCTGCCTTCCCTGGCCCTGTCAACTGAAGCTTCGCCGTATTGATTTAACTGGGAAATCGATGACATTTAAAATCCTTCTCATTCATTTATTGTGAATCTTTGTGCACTTATACAATAGACACAATTTTCAAATTCAATAGAACACGTGCAAATTAACAAAAATTAAAAACGTTCTCACTTCATTGTTACTGAGAGAATTCCTCATAGTAAAATATTATCGACGATCGTGGATGACCTTGAGACATAGGTCACTGTGCGCATCCTAAATCGCCCTATTAGATAGTACATAGAAAAGTATATAATTCTAATTTAAATAATTATTTAAATAAAAATAAATTTTTTAAAAACACCACGTTTTTAAAATGGACTAAAAAGTATAAAAGAATTTTTCCCAGCCCCCTACAGACTCCTAACCACGTACAGATAATCCAGAAAATTTGTGATTGTGAATTTTTAACAGCTACGGAAATACTTGTAAGATTTAAAACGGAAAAAGGGGGGATTAGGATAATAGTAAGGAGTGTAGAGAGTAGCAGCCGTTGAGAAATCTCACACAACAGTTCATATCATTTGCGAAGCAATAAAATTTTTAGTAATTTTGGTCAACTGTTCATGCATCAATTATCTATTGCATGCGCCCCACGTTTTTCGTTTTAAATCTTACAAGTATTTGCGTAGCTGTTCAAAATTCACAATCACAAATTTTCAGGATTATCTGTACGTGGTTAGGAGTAGGGGGCTGGGAAAAATTATTTTATACTTTTTAGCCCATTTTATAAACGTGGTGTTTTCAAAAAATTTATTTTTATTTAAATAATTATTTTCTGCTTTTTAGTCTTGTATGTGTGAAATTTTACAATCGATTTTGAACATTTTGATGAGACAGAGAGATGTAGTAAATTTCAGACGGTATTCCAACCGCGTCCTATCGAAAACAAACGCCGTGGTAAAATGTCAAAGATAAAGGTTCGACGTTCAGTGGAGTGGGGATGAGTCAGAGTGGGAACGATGACGTAGGTTTCGCGGGGAGGTGAACAGGTAAATATTTAATAGTTATTTCTGCAAAACGACTTTTTAAAAGACTTTTTAAAAGAATTTTTTTTAAATAATACATTGTCATCCAGTTCTGAGCTATGTAACCGATTTCAAGTCTCTAGCTCATAAGGAAGTTAGTTGAAAATCAGTTGCAAAATTTGCCACCGACCAGACAAACAAACAAGAAAGCGAGCTAATAAAAACGTGGTAAAAACCGAGTTGACCTTCATATGTCCTCTACATGTCTAGCTACGAAAAACTATTACATGGAATTATGTCATCCTCCTGTAACATCACCAACCCAGCATCTGCTTCCCACCTCATCCCATAAAGTCGTCAACCCGCGACACAATCCAGCCAACACCTCTCTAGGTCCATCACATAGAATATTCGTTTTTCCATTCGCTCTTCCGGATAGGCTCTGAGCTTGTCCGCATAATACGTTATTTTGGCGCCTGCCTTGGCCAGACGCATATTTCACTTGTCCCAGTTTCTTGTCACGAAACCGAACCTACGGGGCAGCCGGTTTACCTGCGAAAGGAGCACTCCTGTGGTTTTTGCACGTGGCACGGTATGCGCGGGGCAAGCGACTTGTCTCAGTAAACGTCGCCGCGTTTAACGGTACACGCCAGATTGGAACCGTCGTCGTCGTCGCGTCCGCGGTGCCCTGGTCATTACGTTTGCTCCCGAGGACTCGCGAACTATACATACATCCACGCCGACACGTATTCGGTGAGTGCAAAAGATCGTGCCCGATCCAAAGATAAACAGAAGCGGTTACAATTTCTTTTTTTTTTTGTTATTGTAGAAAATGTAAGAGATTTATTTCAACATAATACAGAATTTATTATAAGAATGACAATCAAGAGAGAAATATTTACAGGATAAGAATATACAAATAAATAAACATTAATATGAATACTTGTATACTGGACACGGTGCTGACGTACCAACAATTTATACTTGTATGAAAACCCTTATGGGAACACTTAATATACTCACTCAGATCACAGCTCTTAAAGAATGAAAACATGTAAAGGCAAGTCTTTCTATTAAGCTTGGCTTTTCAATTAATTTTAGTCTTTCGTCATTATACAAATTACATTGGCATAAAATATGGTTCGGAGTCTCATCGTCAAACTGCATCTGGGATCATTGATAATACATATGGGAGCTGGAGGATCAGCTAGGTGATAGTGGTCTGCTCTGCATCTATTGATAGTGACAACAACCGAACGGGATAGACTTGGCTGTGAGAACCACGCAAGACAGTTTCAACTGAAGTATTGCTGGAACTAGGTTTTATATAGTGGAGAGTGTGTTATCAAACATTTTTTTACTAAATGACTCATAGAAATCGGTAAAGAAATACATGGATCGATATAGGAGGAAGCCACTTTTGCTAAGAGGCCAGCCCTTTCGTTGCCATCAATCCCAATGTGAGACGGAATCCAATAAAATTTAATCAGGCTGTGAAACGGTTACAATTCAAGGTGGTCAGTTTTATCAATCTATAATGTAGCCGCTACCGGTTCCGACTTGCATACGAAATGTCCGATACGGGATCCTGTTTTCGTCACCTGTTACTTGATCCAGAAGAGATTCTTTTCCACTACATGCAAGCACAGGTCTCACTTATTCTTTTCCTTTTCGACTGGCTCACCTAAGACAAGCCACCTGAACAACTGCTGTAATTTCTTGAGATAGGAGGATATGTTTGCGACAAAAGTTGTTCTGTTTCAAGAATCCCATTACGTGGTGCACAGAGCTTTTTCAGGTGGAAGTGATTTGAAGGTGAAGTTAATTATTTTATTAACACTTTGCACTCCGAACGATTCTGGACGTTGGCTATCAGCTACTCAGCGCCACTTTACGACAGAAACGAACATTTACAGACCCTCGTATTATTTATTATAATTTTGGAAATAAGTAACGTATTACAGTAATTCTTCTATCGAAGTCCCACACCCGTGTTTTGAACGGACTTCGATAGAATAGGGTGGCTAAATTTTTATAACTGCGTCTACCGCGCCGAGACTTCAAACGACGAGCCGAACATAGAGAAGGACAGAATGAAATAGGATCGCGTGGCCGAAGCGTGTCGCCGTCGCCGGCACAGTTTAAAGGCCCGTGCGTCATCACAATGACACACCAAGACCTCAGCTTTTTTTATTTTCTATGATATCATTATGGAACTTTCACCAACATATTCGTGGCATTTCTCTGATTAAAATGATACCAAACACGATATAATTTGGCCAATATTTAGTGGTTTAATCGACGATGAAAGTTTCGAACGCGACGAAGAAGAGCGTATGGGAAAGAAAGAGACGCGGACAGTCGACGTCGCCGGCACATTTCAAAGGCCCGCGTTGTCGCTGGTCTTCGTCGCCTTCGAAACTTTTACCGTCGATCAAACCACTAAATAACGTTGAAATTATATCGTGTTTGGTATCATTTTAATCAGAGAAACGCCAGGAATAAGCTAGTAAAAGTCCCATAAACCGATCATTAAAATTAACAAGTTTGAGAACTCGATTGACTCGAGTCAATGTGTGGTGTTCACACCGATATACCCGAGCCGAGATCAATCATCGCCGCTGTACGGCGCGGCGCAACGTTGGCCGGCAGTGGAGTGAGTAGGCACTGGACTTCGATAGAACAGGCGACCCCAAGACTGCGATGGAAGAATTACTGTATAATGATATTGGACTTAAATGAATTGGTTGAAATCGAGGAAAGTATATTCGCAACAAAATCAATATTTTATTGTTTATAATTTTGTACAGTATGATAAGTTTTGAAACACTCCCCAATATGCATTGCAGGCTGATTAGTGCAATCTTTTCCTCCAGACGTAGACTTGTTTATTTGTAATTATACATATATCTCACTATACAGGGCGCGCTATGTTCGCATACCGACCTTTCTTCTCCAAACTCCCCTAATCGCTCTTTTCAAGTGGCGTCGCGAAGTGCTCGGACCGTCGTGAGCACGCATCTCACGTTCTCGTCTGACACAAAAACCGCTGATATTTCTTGTATATATCTTACAAGGAGAACCCCCGCTCTGTCCCTCACAGATTTTGTGCAGACTTTACAGAGTCATAGATCTCGTTCCCCTGATTACGAAAATACTCCATTATAGAGGCAGACACTCAATAGTTTTCGAGGTATTTGCAATTAAAGTTTCAGAACCGTAAAATATCAGTTTGGTTCAGATTTTTACCAACCAATGGTGTGGCGTCATTGCAGCGTGCTGAACTGTTACGCCGCAGGTCGGGTTCGAATCCCTTCGTGGTAAATTATTTTTTATTGTTTTTTTTCATGGAAAATGCATTTTCAATGTTAAATAAATTTTAAA
>CM052286.1:2341365-2372948 GCA_028455765.1 Lasioglossum oenotherae | reverse complement strand
AATTCATTGAATAAATTCTGTTTTTTCAACAAGTTTACAACATAATTTTGTTACAGACGCAATTTCAAATAATTAATCTTGAATAAGATCCAAACATAGGATCGAAACGTTGATAACGTTTGAATAAATTAGCAAAACTGCTTTGTTTCGTAACAAGAATCGAACCGTAGCGCCGAAAACATTTAAAAATTTATTTCTTGTGTTTAGGTCGACTTTTTGTGATTGGACCTTTTCCTTAATATTTTGATATCATTGCGTTTATTATTATTTTACCACGTTTTTATTAGCTCGCTTTCTTGTCTGTCTTTTTGTTTGTCTGTCTATTCGCTACAAATTTTGCAATTGATCTTTTTTCATATATTCTCTACGAGTAAATTTAAGAAAAAAGATTTCTTTTGCATAAGATCAATCTGACACGAGATATATTCTTGATAAGCTCAATCCCAACAAAAACATCCTGTAAACAGGAACCAAGTTCTTATGGCCGTAGAAAGTTGCGAGATCAAACAAAATACGGCCAAGTTCGTTAGCTTAGAAATATATCTTGCAATACTGAAAAAAGCGCATGTAAAAATTAGTTTAAAAGAACGCTATTTAATTTTTAAAGAGTTACATGAAGGGCTAAATTATTCAAACTTGGCCGCTACCTAACATCTTTTATGGCCATTGGTTTAAAAAGTAACGGCCAAGTTTGAATAATTCAGCTGTTCATGTAATTCCTTAAAAATTAAATAGCGTTCTTTTAAACTAATTTTTTACGTGCGCTTTTTTCAGTATTGCAAGAGCTATTTCTAAGCTAACGAACTTGGCCGTATTTTGTTTGATCTCACAACTTTTTACGGCCACAAGAACTTGGCTCCTGTTTACAGAATGTTTTTGTTGGGATTTCATCCATTTTTGTTGAATCGAAGATTAACACTCTGCTGACGACGCTTACATCCGTTTGCCCCCCTCCGCTATAAGCGATGCTCGGTGTAGTTTTTATTGTTTACGTTAGAGCGATGGTTTTTTTCATAATTATTTATTGCGACCTCGAAGCTAATAAAACGTATACTTACGTATACATATATGTTATGCTGCTATGTTCTATCCTACGTACTTATTTCGTAATGTTTTTTTTCAATACCACCCCTTTAAGGTGTAACATTTTAAACTTTGACAATTATTCCTTTGAAGGTTTGTTATGGTAGACCTGTGTGCCAAATTTCAAGCTTGTAGGTCAATGGGAAGTACTCAAAAGGTTTTGATGATCCGTCAGTCAGTCAGTCAGTCAGTGACAAAAGCGATTTTTGAGGTCCTATATCTCGGAACCTACTAATGTTGGAACATTAATGTTTTGTCAATATTGAGACATGATAGTATTTAACAAGTCTACGAAATTACATCTCTCCATCTGCCTCAAGTGCCGAGTTATAAGCCTCTAAAAAACGGCTAAATTGTTTCGTGTGAAAGGAGGTAGTGCAAGAACTTGGCTGGTGCACTACCGTGCACCTAGATCTGACACGAGACATATAATATTTCGCAGTATTTAACACAGTGCATTTTTTGTTGAGCATATGCTACTATACTATCATTATTCATGGCCTCTGCAAATAAAAAAAGTTATTTTCGAATGAAAAATGATTAAATAAATTCCTTCATTCGGGAACAAGGTAGGTTATGTGTTAACTCAGGCTTCCTCATTGGAATTCATCAAAAGTTCTAGAATTTTCGTCATAGAAATGGCCGAATGCAGTCAGTGTGCATCGTAGGCGAAGGTCCGCGCTCTAGGTTCTCTACCTTCTTCAACCTCGGTAGATATTCTTACATAACGTATGTCCGTTTCGCCTGACTAGAAGGCGAGCCGCGACTCGATCCACCTACAACCCTGATCAGGATCCTGTCTATTGGGCCGCCTCGTAATTATAAGCCTGCGTAATGGACTTCCCCCGTGAATGTGTTTCTCCTAATAACAGATTTCTAATTTTCTTGAGCATCCCGGAGTGGCTCCGCTGATTGGCCGAGAACCCTCAACCCCCTCTCTCTTTCTCTCTCTGTCTCTCTCTCTCTCTCTCTCTCTCTCTGCTCGCAGAAAATTTATCTGTTTAATGTGTTCTACTCGATGCGGCGTTCAACGTGAAACACAGCGTTATCGCAACATGCGAGCTATGACCTCCCGACATGCGACGTAGTTTTAATGTTCAACTGGCTATGACGAGAATGCGGAATAAAATGTTGATGGATATTAATAGGACGGGAGTGCATGTTGATTGCGGGAGGACCTGTGTCTTGGGATGTGTACGATGCTACTCGAAAATATTTGATTGCTTGTTGGCGAAATAATCATCCTTTCTGGAGGATGTACCGGAATCGATCCTGCGCCTTTGTACAGTTAGGAGTTACGTGTTTTCTTCGGTAAAAGTAGCCAATGAAAAATGAACGGTAATGGGACGATGCTCTGACGTCTGTCGTTCTTTTTCTTTGAAAGTACATTGTTGCGTATTCAAATCAGGGTTCCTTGTCCGAAAATTCATAGAACGATGTTTTAATATCGCCTACTACTTTTTTTCTATAAAGTTACATTTTTCTATCAACGTGAATCGTAAGTCTAGAAAAATATTCTATAATAAATTTCTCAGGAAAGTTTCTTTAAAAAACTTTTTATATAAAAATGTCTATAGTTTTCTATCAATGGAGTGTGTCTGTATTAAAACTCAATTTTCATCTGCAATAAAAGTACAGCCAGTAATATTTAACCTCTTAACTGTGGAATTTAGTTGTAAAAATTAAAATTAGTAAATATTAAAAATCAAGCACTGACGAAAAGCCAGGAAGGATTACATTTTTATTTGATAAAAAATTAATAATTCATGCTTGAAAAGGTTATTGTTAGTGCAACGCAGTAGAGATTTCGATTGACGTGTGTACACGTCGAACGCAGTTAACTGGTTAAGAGGAAATTAAATAGGAACGCAACGCAATGTATTAGCAGAAACAATGTTCGAAGAGTGTAACCGAGTAATATATGTTGTACAGGAGAAAATATCGAGGATAGATGAAAAAGTCTTGAACTTCCTGGTCCCGGTAACGACACAATAAAATCTTTGATTAGGATATATGCCCGGCGAGGGGCCTCCGACGCTCACATTCCACAGAAAGCTCGTAGCATGGCTCTCCGCGAGTCCTCCGGTATGATAGTTATATGATAATAGTGCACATTGTATTACAACTGTGAGTACACGATAACATGGCCGGTGAAGGGTCGCAAGAAGGGACAATGCTGCGCCGCGCTGTCCAAGAGTTGTTCGTGCAGTCAACTTAACATTCTTCTGCAAAGAATGGAACATAACCCCTTTAACGGCGTCGTTGAAAACCGGATTTTTTCCTCTTCCACCTGAGATGTAGACATCAAAGGTAAGAGCATCGATGACGCTCCTCCCCCCTCTCTCTCTCTCTCTCTTTCTGTCGCGGTTTCATCTTCCACAGTCGAAACAAAAACGTTCAATTTCCGGGTTTCCACTTAAGTTTCGCTCGAAAGTCCCGTTCGTTCGTCAGACAAGTGTTATCCGTGTACTACGCGGCGTCCGAGAATTAATTTCTTCGCAGTTGAATCGCGGCAAGATATAGTGAAGGCACGAAAATTACTTAGAACGTTTGTGGTATTCACCTTCCGCCAGAATTTCATAGCGCCGCGCTCTCACAATGGACGCCCCTATTCCGCTTCATTCTCCGGAAAACGTCAGCCGCCAACGTCCCGCGGTGATGTTCGCAAAATTTTCCGAGTCAACGCAACTTCGCGGGAAAGTACCCAAGTGTTAAAGTTTCCGTTATCGCCCTCGCCGGTTCGTCTTCGTTAGCGAAGTGATTACCCGCTGACTCGCAGACGACGCGTGTATATTTACGATGCCGAAATTATCGTCAAGACTATCGAAACAAACTATCGCGTATTATATTTTCAGCGGGGAAGACAGCGGAAAGTTCATTTTGACGGACTCTGTAATTCTAGTGCAATTAGATGCAATAAGAACACCAGTATATGGCTACTATTAAAAGTATACAAAAAATTGAAGATTAACGGTATAAATTGTAAAGAATAAGCCGTATTTATTTGTAAAACATGACACACGGATAACCGGATCGTTGACAAAAGTGTTTCTCGCGAAAGCTCGTTTCGATCTGATCTGCTTTTTACAATTCGTTGGCAATTACAATTTTAGAATTCTTCTGTTCCGACTCTCTATTTTATAAATTTAACTATATATAGGGTTATTTATTAATACACACATGTACATACATATAATACATACACATCATTCGTACTTTAACCCTATAAAATGGATCCAGAAAATCGCGAAAATCGTCCTATTTTCGAACGTTAATTTTTACCAAAATCATTTCCCACAGTCTTTACCATCAGCTTTCTTATCGAAGTAGTACAATGAAGCGGGTTCCTTGGTGAACGATACAAGATCTTCACGAATAAATATTAGAAGAACAAACTTGTTTGCTATAAACATCGTAGATCATTTATGTCTCAGCCCGCGAATAAATATATCAAGTACACTACATCGAGGAAAAAGAATAGTGTGGTTCTAGCGCAATTTCATGGACTACTAAAATGCAATTTACGTCCTCCTTTAATGATAGCTTTTTCGCGGAGTAGAATAAGAAAGCAAAGCAAAGTCATCGAGGACGACTTCAGTGACATCGGTAGACATATGATCAGCCCAGCTGGTCGTCGCAGGCTGCGGCGCGTAGCATTGCTATAAATGTCGGGTATGGTGGAATCGCGATGAAATGCGTGCGCGATAACGAGATCCTATTAATCGGTTAAGTTACGGATTATTACACGCGATTGGGTTCATGGGCGTCATTATTGTGGTTCTGTATCCTCGTCATCGTCGTTACCCGTGTCCGTTGTCAGTATTGACCTTCGTCGTCAGCGTTGACCGCAGATTGTCGCTATCGATCGAGTCCACGAGGCAAAGAGTAAACTCGGTAGGCAGTTTTGTCAGTAATATTCCGGCGGCTGACCACGGTACAATGGACGCTTGCCGGTCCTGTGCTTTCCCGTCAGTCAACGTTCTTCTCGAGAGGAAGACCTCTCGCTCTCTTTCTTTCTCTCTCTCTCTCTCTCTCTCTCTCTCTCTCTCTCTCTCTCTTTCCGAAAGTCTCTCTCCTTCTCTCTCGAAAAGCCATGCCCGCAAGACGAACGGTGATCAATAACAAGAACGAATGTTTCTAACCCGCCGGCTACGCACACGTGTAACATGTACATTATGGTGGACCTTATTTTTTGACCAAAGAATTTTTTCCTAGGTAGCCCCCAGAATTGTGACAACTGTTGAGAAAATGATCTGGGAAAAATTTGGGGCCGATTGGATTTTGGAAAACCGGCGCTCAACGAACTTGAAAATTTTTTTTTTTTAATCTTGACAAAAATATACGTTGTAATATATCGTTGAATTTGTCTTTTTCTTCTCTGTAAGAATCCATATATAGCATAATCAGTTGTTAATAGAAAAAACAACCGTGACCTTGAAAACTTGATTAAATGACCTCGAAAAAATTTTTTTTCTTCGATGCTATATTCACCTCATATACTACAACTTTTGTTTGAAGAGTTTTTTCATATATACATAACTGAGAGAGATATAATAGAGTTTATTTTAAGCGTTCGTAAATAATCTTGTAGAAGAAAGATGAACCAAAGTATCCAGATGTTTAAGATACATTTTTAATTTCATCTGAAATATATAATAATTGTATTTCTGATAATACTACAGTTTCTTAAATAGTTAATTCGTATATATTTTAGAATTTTAGTTTGCAATGCCTTCCAAGTGTAACTGTTCCGTCGTAAAGAACCGTAGTCCTTCAGAAAGTTCGTAGAAAGTTCGTTTTTGGATTTTCCAATCAGGACACCTTTAATTGTTCAATTCTTCTACCGACGATTCTAAGGGAGAGTTAGCCCGAGGATAGAGTGGGGCGACATAACGTTCGGATGGTACATAACTGATTACATAATACATGCTTGTATGCGCGGCATTTCATTATGTCCTGAATGGGTTACCATTTCTTAACCGTAACCCCTCCGCTCCCACCATGGTCATCATACGGGAGAGAGATACTTATTCGCGGATGGGTCGATGTAGGCGAGCAACATTGTGTGGCGGTCGGATACCGCCCGGGTAAACACATGTATACACTCGTCCCGGCATCCTGTCCGCACATTGGAGATTCTAACTTTTATTACGGTTTGAGGTTTGTTAGCGGTAGCCCAGAACCCGGCGCTCATGCACGCATTCATACCGTTCCGTCCCGAAAAGTCAGCGCGGTGAAATTTATTTAACGCTGCGCGGTATATCAATGGATAAACCTGTTTAGGAGTTATCGTCATTGTTAAACAGCGGGTCTTTATCAAAAATTTTCTGCTTCAATTGCGAAGAACTGAGGTGAAATGAAAATTTATTTCCTTTTTCAATAGAGTGAATAGGTTGAAAATTATATAACAATGTTTTCACTGGTTGTATTTCTCTATTTTTATCATAAACCTAAATAAACACAAATTAATGTTTACAAATAAACGTATACTGAGAAAAAAATATATGTTGATTCAATAAGATGTACTATTGAATAGTGCCAATATCATATGAACTCATTTTAATGTTTAATACTATTGAATTTCAATAGCAACGACCATCAATGTTTTCAAAAAAATAAGATATGGCCTCGAACCAATTCCAGTATAAATCAATACATTTCTCAAAATTGTTTAACAACATATCTGACTGAAGGAAAAAAAGAAATATTACGAATAATAATATACGGTATTTATTTAATATACGGATTTTTTTCTCAGTGTACATGTTTTGCATTGAGATTTTGCATGATATATTTTCTGTTATACTTGGACCATACGATGTAATTTTCTAAAAACAAAATACTTGAAATTGTAGATGTTATACACTGAGAAAAAAATCCTGTCGAAATAAAAAAAATACATGTTGATTCAATAAGATGTACTATTGAATAGTGCCAATATCATATGAACTTATTTCAATATTTAATACTATTGAATTTCAATAGAAAAACTCACTTCCACCAATCATATAAGCCAATAGCTTGACCATCAATGTTTTCAAAAAAATAAGATATGGCCTCGAACCAATTCCAGTATAAATCAATACATTTCTCAAATTTTTTTTAACAACATATCTGACTGAAGGAAAAAAAGAAATATTACGAATAATGATATACGGTATTGAATCAAATACTATTTGTAAATTTACAAATAGTTTATAAATAGTTACTATTTATAAATTTCATACTATTGAAAAGAATGCATTGATATTCATCGAAGTGTTATTGAAGTAACAATTTTTTTTCTCAGTGTACGGTTAAAACGTTGATGAGATCTCTTGAAACTTTGATCCTGCTAATAAATTGCTTCTCTCTGCGCCACAATGATATCAATTAAATTCTCTAAATACTGTTCATATTCGCCACCATCTCTCGAAATCTCCCCGGACTTCTCGGTCAGAGTGTACACGCATTCCCCACCCCCAAGTGTCTTTTTATCACATCCACATCAGAAGCGGAGTCATACCTACGGGGCAAAGTGTGTACGGTGTAAACAACGGTCATGATCATATTAACAGGTCGAATGGGGCTTTCCGACTCGCCTCAGATTTTCGTCATTCGCTGGGAGGTACTATCGAACTGAGGGAACCTCTGGTACCTGTTACGTAATGCTATGAATGAGGCTATGTTTGCAAACAGGTACATACAAGTAGACCGATGGGAATAGGTAGTCTGTAAGTGTAATGGAGGATTCCCAGCTTCTCTGTTACGTAACTTCCCGTCGAACCGCAGCGAAAGAGAGATAGAAATAGAGAGACAGAGATATAGAGAGTATATACAGAGAGGGGAGGATAAGATAGGGGGTGCGGCGCGAGCACACCGTTTCATTTGTTTGGTGTTCCTCCGGGGTATTAGAGAACGTGCCGAGGGTACGTGGTATCCATGTAGACACCACGTAATAGAAGCAAAGCAATCTGATGAAACCAATAAGCGTGAAGGAATGCGAGTGGCTTCTCTTCTTGCCTTCCTTTCCGTGCTCGGTGCAATGCCTCTTCCCGTTTGCGCAAAGCAGTCTCACCTGTCTTTTTCTTGCCCCCAAAGCTCCCACTGGCCCGATGGAATCATTCTCCAGGCAAGAAACACGCCAACTCCAAAAATTACCACTTCAAATTTTATGGAACGCGCAGCCTCTCGGTGAGAACTGCCAGTTTGAATTTCGCGCGATTTTTTCACTGCTTCTGGCACAGGTGTGACTCCTTCACAGGGTCTCATCGGTCAATAGGTCACAGTGAGCTGGACCATTGTATTGCTTGATTATTTTTCAGTGTCCTTTGCGAAATTACTTTGCGAAATATAGCTACATTGACAAAAAAAAAGTGGTTACTTCGATAACACGCGTGTTATTGTAATTTTTTACTTCGATGAATATCAATGTATTCTTTTCAATAGTGTGAAATTCAGAAGCAAATCGTGACGTATTTGAATTGTCTATCATGAAATGATTAAAAATAGTATTTGATTCAATACCGTATATCATTATTTATTTATTTATTGATGCCGTAAACCTAGTTTGGTTTATATAACATACATTATTATGACATTATACAAAAAATAGAGAGGTGTATAACATAGTATGTATAAAGTGGAATTATATATAATAGTATAAACGTTAGGCGCTAAATCCTAATCTTACATTTTTTGACAAAGTTAAAAATGAACATTAGTGCTGTAATATCTCGTACGCTTAGAAAAAAAATTTTAAAAATTAATAATGTATGGAGGAGAATGTTTACGATTGAGGAGCAGATCAAACAGGCGTTCTCCCGTATATTATTATTCGTAATATTTCTTTTTTTCCTTCAATCAGATATGTTGTTAAAAAATTTGAGAAATGTATTGATTTATATACTGGAATTGGGTTGAGGCCATATCTTATTTTTTTGAAAACATTGATGGTCAAGCTATTGGCTTGTATGATTGGCGGAAGTGAGAAATTCAATAGTATTAAATATTAAAATAAGTTCATATGATATTGGCACTATTCAATAGTACATCTTATTGAATCAACATATATGTTTTTTGTTTCGACAGGATTTTATTCTCAGTGTAGAAATTGTAGAAACTACTGAAGGAAGAATTCCTAATTGGACGTTTTTATTTTTCATAATGAGATCTGCAGGTTTATTTATCACTCTGAAGGCGCCTGCAAAATGGTTCGCCTTTTTAACGTATTGATATTTCAAGGACAAACTGAGCCCGGAAAATGAAGAATGAACAACTCCAACAACGTATAGGTACATTGAAAGATTCGCTGCAACAATTTTCACAAACGCAGTTCGAATAAATAGCTCACGGATGGAAAAACGCATCGATCGAGAGCTTCTTTAGGTCCCATTAACTTTATAGAAAACGGGGCAATAAATAGTGCTCATAACAAGTTATCGTCTTTCCAGGAAGGCAACGTTGTGTTCCGTAATATATCGACGAAATTGCCCGGCATCCTCTCGTTTGATGATTCACGCGAACCAAGCCAATAAAAGATAAACGGTTACGGCGCTCTTTTGGATTAATTTCTCGTTTCGCCGCGATAGAGGAGATCCTTCTTCCGCTGTTTGATCGCGCGTTGATGGAGGTGGGAGGGGGAGGAAGACAGGTGTGTCCAACCGGGGGAAATAGAAGAGATCAGGCTCAGGCTGTGCCCGATTTGAAAAGTTTCTCATTATTTCGTCCCGATAAGGTGGTCCACGATGACGGCGGAACTTTTTTGCTCGGCGTTGTAAACCATTCTGTTTCGATTCGTTCTATTCAGCCCGAATCGAATGGGAACATTAAATGCGCGATCAAAATTCCCAACAGCACAAGTTGCCAACAGGCGGCACTCGCGCGGTTTTCGAGGGTGGTTGACAGCTGACAGCGATGCTGGAATGATACGGACGGTTGCAATGGCGAATAGTAGTGTAAATATAGCGGAGCCACTTGAAACATGCGACGGAATGCAATGACGCTCTTCCAGTCGATTTTTGAATGCCGATAGGTGAAGTCCAGCGAAATTTCATGAAGGAATTCTAGTATGCATTTCGCCTTTAGACCGCGTTTTGTGTAAGCGTAAATGTTGTTTAATGACGTGGAATAATTTTTATCGAACGCAGACGAAGAAGAAGCTATTTCAAGGGACAATCTCGCTGCGTACCCCATAAATTACAAAGTAAAAAATATTTCAAGTCCTCGGAGATTAAGCGCAGCGACGCGTGTCTTACACGTGAACAAATCGACTGGAACAACCCTAATTGGCGTCAGGTTCGATCTTTGCATGTTCAAGTGTTGCAACACGCGCTTTATTAAAGCATAAACGCAATTTTAAGATGCTGGGAAATTTGGATCGAACGCAGGGGAAGAAGCCACGTTAGAGATAACTTCACTGTGCACCCTATAAATTGCAAGGTAAAAAAAATATTCAAGGCTCCTGGAAATTAAGCACAGCAACGCGTGCCTATAAAAATTGCATAAGTCGACAGGAACCTCCCGAAATGGCGTTGGGTTCTTCGTCTTTAGAACGCTACAAAACGCCTATTATCAAAGTGCAAGTTTCAAGATGCTGGATAAGTTTATATCGCGTTGAGAAATAATTCACTCTTTGCTCTATAAATTAAGAGATAAAAGATATTTAAGGTTCTCCGGGATTAAGAGCTGTCAGAGAATAAACTTTTCCACAAAATTCGAAATTCATAACAGTACAGTCAAAACAGTATATACGCGCAATATTTAATTTTTCACGATAAGCTGTGCACTCTTCAGTAGAAGGGGTTAACAGCGTTTCTGAGCGTTCGGAAAAAAAGGTTGAAGTATAAACGCGGTTTGAAGATACTGGAAAATTCGTACCGAAGCAGAGGAAGCGGCAGCGAAAGATAATTTCGCCGGTCGCCCGATAAACAACAAGATAAAAAATATTCAAGGTTCCTCGGGATTAAGGGATGTCCGGGAGAGCAAGAAGCATTTCCGTGAAATCCAGGAGGAGCGCGGCGAACCGGATTCTTCGAGTGTTTCCGTGTCTGTTCCACGAAAGGAAAATGAATAGCAAGAGGAACGGGCAGCCCCGGAGAAAGTTTTACAGGCAACAATCTGCGAGAATATTTCGCGTGGGAGTGTCGGGTTGAGGGAGAGGAGGAGGAAGAAGGGATTCTCTCACCGGGAGTGTAGAATTGATAAATGAACGGGATGATCCTTCATCGAGCGGTACACGCTTGGAACAGGTTTTTAGGAATTTAGCAGTCATCGGCGTTTTATTCCCCTTCCCAACAGGTAGCAATTTACGATTGATGAAACACATACCGCATGTTAATAAAGTCGCGTTCCTACCTTTTTTCCCCTTTCTTTCCGCCGTGTTCCTCGTTTTAATCTTTTTCTCGTCGCATTCGGAAAAAGCTGTACGCGCCGTTGCCCTCGGAGAGCAGCGCCGGGGATTCGAGGCGGAAGGGACGCGATTAGAGCGAAACAGGATGATTCGACGTGGAAATCATATAGATCTGCTCATTAAGTTCGTCAGAAAGTCTCGGCAATCTAACTTCGAACGAGCCATCCCCGACGAACTCTAATTGGCTGACGTGCGGCGACCACAGATTAGAAACTTCTTCACTTTCGTTCGCGCTGATCAAAAGCATCCCGACGATCATCCGATCGACACGACGTTTATCCTGATCGCATCTAACGATGCAAACCTACCCCCCCCCCCTCCCGGCTCCGGGCTTTCGGGAAATGTGGCACGACGCTTTCTCTCGTTTCTTAACATCAGATTTGTCGCAGTTCGTTCTCAGCGAGACCATCGGGATTCTGGTGTTCTCTGCAATTTCATACAGTGGTCGAAATTTCTATAAAGTCATCTTGTTTTTCATAGATATTTTAAAAATATCACCATTTTTGTTGATTTATCGTATCTGGTCTTCTGCCTTGTAGACACTCGGATAGAGGGACTGCGTACTCTACACCGCTATGTTTATTATTTACGTTTTTCTGAATTTTTTTCTGTGTGGTGCAGAACACAAGTGCGAAGTTTCTATAAAGTCACTTAATGTTTCTCTGTATTCTGAGCAGAGAATTACGGAAAACTGCAAATATTCTAAAAGTATTAGTTTTAGAACTCACAGAAATCCTGTTTGTTATAATTTGATTCACGTGTATGAGAATGCCGAGAGGAAAAGTACTAACAAGTGAAGAAAACGCATCAATCGATGCTTATAAAGATATGGCCTGCTCTAATCACGCAATTGCTGAGAAAACTAATCGGTCATGTACTGTGATTAATAATTATATCAATTTACGTGAAAATTACGGGAAAAAATCATCATGAAGGTAGTAATGAAAAATAGTCAAAGAGACAACATTCAATATTAATGAGGTCTGCAGCTAAGGAAAGGAAAAATGCAGCACAATTTCGAGCTGAATTAGAGCTCCCAGTAACAACAAGACGTGTGCAACAACTTTTAAATTCTTCTGGACAAGAATACCACGTAAACCAGGCCTTAAAGAAGTACATAAACCGGCCCGCATTGATTTCGCACGGGCACAAAACACAGTGACTTTATAGAAATTTCGACCACTGTAGTACTGTAGATACCAAGTTGTTCCCCGATCGAAAGCGCGATACAATTTCTATGCAGGCCCGTTATAAGCAAGAATTCACCGGCGAACGATGACCACGGAAGATGACACAATCACCGACTTTTTTCGCCGAGGCGCATCTTGCGCGCTGCCACGGTGAATAAATAAACGCGCAATCTTTTTTCCACGCTCCGCCAGATTGCACCCGACTGCCGTGAAATGACTGCTTCGGCAAAAACCAGTCGAAAACGCAAAATTAACTTCTTTTTCGAACTTCTCGAACAGCGCATGCATTGCCGACGTGCGGTTTGCTTAATTATCTGTCGCGATTGAACGGTTCTTTTATTCATTACAATCGGCGTTTTTGATGATTGGAAAAAATGGGCAAAAATGTGATTGGGTGTCGAAGGATCAATTTTGTGGGAAGGTAACAGTTTACATCGAGGTCGCAGAATGGTAAGTGTTTCGATTTTAGGTGGACAAAATTATTTTTGAATTATTTATATCCTCTTGATGCTTGATAATTACTATTATGATATTTATGTTTTTGTTATAAAGGAATTGAACATAAAAATTATAACAAACGGATATTTTTCTTATATTTCTACATTTCTGACTTATAGAAGGTAAAGTTTGTGAATATAAGAAAATGACTTTTCATTAGGATTTTACTTTTTTAAAAAATTATAATTATAGTAACTTAATTCCATATAATATTCGTATCACAAACTATAATTAAGTGATCTAATCGGATCCGATTTCTCACTAAGTAGCAGGTTGTAGCAGCTATTTTTTCTTCGACATTGTTAAGTAATTCGTGTAGATAAAATATACAAAAATATTGCAGCTTGAGTATGCTTGAGTCAAAGTATAACTTTACTTTATTAACTCCTTCTTAAAAAAACCGCTTTTGATTATGATTCATTTTATTTACTTCCTCCTTTTAGTTTTAAACTAAAACGAGAAAATATAAATTATTTTAATATGTACTTACTTTCCATTTTTCAATGCACAACATTGAACGTTCAACTAGTCGTTAATAGATAACAAATGGAAATAATCAGATATAATTGTTACAATTATTTGGTTCAGTATGTCTAATAATATATTTTCTCAATTAAATGTTTTTCGATAATTGAGAAAAAAATTATTTTTGTCCAGCTAGAATTAGACATTTTACCACTGTGGGTCGTAGTTCTTGTAATTTCAAGATCATCCGTGGTTTTTCATTGGCACTATTTTTATCAACAGTCAATTTTTATTTCATGTTAACACTTCATTTTTTAAACAACAATCAAATATTTTAACTCCAAATTCAAATATACGTATCCTTTTAAATTCAAACACAAGTATAACATTTTACTAGATACCAAAGAATTAATATTTATTTCTGAAAATCAATTCGAATAAAATCCAGTTGTCTTTTTCGTTTTTTAATGCGCCACTGGCATTGAATGAAACCGTGTCGAAAAGGTTCGAATAAACAGCCGGGTTTCAGGATCTTTTCAATGATAGAAACAAAGCAGCTTGCAACATTTAATGTACATAATTGAAGCAAACAGGAAGATATCCGATTCAAGAGGATGGTATTCTTGCTTTTTAAAGCGCTCTCGGGGCGAGCTTTAAACAGCTACGATTTCGCTGATCTCCGCGCGTTTCGAGTCTGGATAAAAGCAAACTCAATTCGCCGGTTTAGCAGGCGGAGTTCGTAAATGGGGCGTTTTCCTTGTGAATCTCCGCATCAGGATCATTCTATCCGCCCCAGAAAAATCATAAAACATTGGCTCGGCGAGAATGCGCTCGTCTCACCACCTCCGCCATTACTGTGGCGCAATATTTGTCAAAAGCCTCGCAATTGACTTTTATGTGGAATATAATGCTCCTCCCTTTTTCGTATATTTAGTTTCCACCGGTAGTCCCGCTACTTTTTGCATTTCCTTTGACCCGCACGCGTTATACATCTCTCTTTCTGGTTTCTCTCTTTCCTATAATACTGAATTTCTTTCAATTCGTATCATTTATTTTTTAACCAGTTTTATGAGAGATGAAAGAACTTTATGTACTTTTAACTTGAAATTATCTGGTTCCGCAGTGTTTCCAATCTGATATTTCCAATGAAAATCAATTTGAAAATCAATTCTGATTTTTCGATGGATATTTTGTGGTTGCAACCATGTCAATCATTTTTTCATAAATTTTCGAAGGAATGAAAGAAATTTTTCCAGAATTTGATTCTGTAAATCAATGACAAAAATGTCAATAGCTTTGGGATTAAAAGTATGAAACGTAAATATTTTTCAGCGCGTATCCACCTTTATTTTGTTTAAAGTACAAACAAATTTTCATTCAAATTTCGAGCACGCGTGTATCTATAATTGATTCGGTTCGATCGCGAGCGCGGAGTCCTCTTTCCAACAAGAAATCGCGCGGCTAAATCCCATTCGATCATTAATAAACACCCCGGGGAAACATCACCGAAATGTTTAACTTTCTCCCGGTGCCAAAACTCGAACATACAATTAATACGAATATTTCATTCTTTTTCCGCTACAAAACCAGCGACAGACTTGTAAACTGTCGGTAATTATAAATCGTCGCGCTGTGCTGCTTTAATTATTAAATACGTACACACAATAGTGGACGATACATCCGTATTTAATAAATACGATCTAATTACTGCGAAACGCGGACTCGGTGCTTCTCCCCCGCACACATCATAAATATTCGACGAATGCAAATGGTGCGATATTGATTTTTCCGAAACATTTACAAGCTTTTAATTAGGATCGAATATTAAAGAGGAATTTAACGGATCGCCGGATTATATTACAAGCTATCGTAAATACAATAATTAAAATTTATTCCCGCAACAATCGCGTGTATCTGTTGTTTAATCCGCCTCTTTAAAATTCTATTAAAACGTATCTGATTTGGGGATCCCGCGGGTTTAAGCAGATGCTCGTTATGAATTCTTCATTCAAACGTTAATCGGCCGCGATCGATCGACTTTGCTACTTTATCTCGCGCCGATGAAAACAAAATCGTTCATGAAAACCGCTCGAGTTCTCCACAATTGTTATTGGGACCATTGAAAAATTTAGCAGCAGATGCTCCTTTTATACCTCGGGAGGGAGATCATCTTTTTATGTAACATATGTTCCTTTTTTCTGTTTTTAAATGTTAATACAAATGTAGGATTTAGGAAATTAAATTCGTCCTTTTGATTTAAAACACAACTCCGTTTATAATCTTACTTCTTTCACTAACTTTTTTAGCGGACAGACTCTCTTTTGTCCTGTGTATTTTAGATTGCACAGCTTTGGACTCTAATATTCTTCCCAAATTTATAATCTCCAAGAAAATTCTTACAGTGTTAAAAAGTGAGAGACCCCAAAATGTCCACTCCTTTGAATCACCCTTCAATCAATTCTGTCATTCTGACACTGTCACCGTTCCTAAAAGTGTTAAAAAGTAGGAAACCTAAAAAATCGTCTATTTAATAATCACTGTCATTCGAGTTCTGTGTCATTTAAATACAGTGCAATTTGTCTAAAATACTTCTAACGCCGCGCCGATGAAAACAAAATCGTTCATGAAAACCGCTCGAGTTCTCCACAATTGTTATTGGGACCATTGAAAAATTTAGCAGCAGATGCTCCTTTTATACCTCGGGAGGGAGATCATCTTTTTATGTAACATATGTCCCTTTTTTTCTGTTTTTAAATGTTAACACAAATGTAGGATTTAGGAAATTAAATTCGTCCTTTTGATTTAAAACACAACTCCGTTTATAATCTTACTTCTTTCACTAACTTTTTTAGCGGACCATTAGAAATTTCGAAGCTACCACTCTCTTTTGTCCTGTATTTTAGATTGCACAGCTTTCGACTCTAATATTCTTCCCAAATTTATAATCTCCAAGAAAATTCTACGGTGTTAAAAAGTGAGAGACCCCAAAATGTCCACTCCTTTGAATCACCCTTCAATCAATTCTGTCATTCTGACACAGTCACCGTTCCCAAAAGTGTTAAAAAGTAGGAAACCTAAAAAATCGTTTATTTAATAATCACTGTCATTCGAGTTCTGTGTCATTTAAATACAGTGCAATTTATCTAAAATACTTCTAACGCCGCACAGTGGGGTATTTGCCCGATTTCAGCGGTCATAATTCAATTTTAAAAATTTTAGATAAATTGTAAAATTTTTGTGGCTTGAGTTAGTTGAATGTCTGAGGAACAATCTCCCATCATTCATTTTCCCATTCATGTATCCATTAAGCACTGACATTTGTCGGAAGTTGAAGTTCCGCTAACCCGCTTTCATTTCTCAACGAATTCACTTGTTAGTAATTGTTACCTTATTTACATACACTAACAGATTTTTGTTTGGTAGAAGTTTTTTCAGCTAAGTATAGGGTATACTTTTAAGAGAAATTCACTTTTGTACCATATACATGCTTTTAATTATTAATACTTAAAGATTACTAACGATGAGTCACTTTCTTGATGATTCTAAGACTTTGGTAATGATTTCGTTATACTTCCTTGTGCGTCCCGGTGCTCATTTCTGTGCCATTGCATTCTTTGAAGTCTTCTGATTAAGATGCAAGAAAAATTGTATCTGCCTTCGCCTGCTTTCGTGTTTTATACTTGATTTACAAAAAAATGGCCATCGTGCGCGCGCGAAAATCGCAGCATTTCTCACATCCTGCATGTTCGCATTCGCTATATATTCGTATTCACTTAAGTAAATATTAAATAATAATAATAAACACACAATATACACTAAAATAAGAAAACAGTATACACATGAAATTTAAATAATATACAGGGTGGAGCAATAACTATGTCCACTTTGAATATTGTCGTTATATGTAATAATATGAAAAAATGTTATGAACAACATTTTCCCGGAAGAGAGGGGGACATGTTGTGGCATAAACATTTTCTGCGTGGGTGGAGGCATAGAGGAGATTTCAAGGTGACCTCGATTTTTTAAAATCGAAAGACCTACTTTTTGTATCATGAATCGATAGACTATTGAATTCTGAGTAAAAATGTATTGAGCTCCACATGTCTTAAATCTAATAGTTAACGAGATATTATCGAAATAATTTCCTTTCCTCTTTTGATAATATCTCGTTAACTATTAGGTTTAGGACATACGAAGGTCAACACTTTTATACTCAGAATTTGATACTCTATCGATCTATGGTATAAAAAGAGGACATTCTGTTTAAAAAAATCAAGGTGACCTTGAAATCTCCTCTATGGCTCCACCCACGCAGAAAATGGAACACAGTACAAAAAGTAGAAATCTTAAGCTTTAAAATGGTTGTTTTTTTTATCAAATTTGGATAAATTTTAGCAAAGCTACAGCAGTTTCAATATTGAGCGAATTTTGAACCAGCTGTGGCCGCTGAGATTGGGCATATGCCCCACTGTGCGCCGCGCCGTGGAAAAGTGAAAGACCCACAGAATACCCACTTTCGCAGACTCGCCCTCGAGCGGATCATCCGAACCACTGACTCACGCATACGTTTACGAGTGACTGTAGAACCCATAAGAAGCTGGAAAATGAGATTTCAACCGGGCAAACGTTCTCCGTCGAGGGATCAGGAAACGATTACAGTTCATTTTGCGGTTAACTATGCCTGGTTCGGCAAAACTCATCGTAAACACTTGCCGTCGCGGTGCGGCCCGGGAGTTCGAAACTTAATTACTCTCGCGCCACAGTAATCTCAAAACAATTTAACGAGTATGCTCCGGAAACTTGATCTCGGATAATCGGCATAAAGGACTGGGTGTTAGGGGGAGTGGGGGTGGGTGGTACGTATTCGCGCTGGGACGTCGTTCAACGACGCGAGAAGACAATGCCGCGACCTCCCCGGGGACGAGGCGAAGGAATGGGAAAGCAGCGAGATCCGAGAAGCCATTGTACGGAACTCGCTGTCGAACTTTGTTGTGACTTCTTAAAAAGTTGTAAAAGACGGCTAGAGGTTCTGTCCACAACTGACGGGACCGGCCGTGCCCGCCTCCTCTGCCCGCAGTTCGCTAGGAAATTGACGTCGAGGACGTTTTTCTCACCTCGATTTCTTGCGACGATAGCCGGCGCTGCATCTGACCACTCGCGACCCCTCCGTTTCTTTTTCATCTTGTCGCCTCGTCACTTATTACTCGCCTCAATTTCAGGCTATTCATTTGCTGGAACGGTTAGCGGGATTTTCCTTCTATTCGCTCGTTTTCGTCGTTTCGGTCATGCACCTTTTTACCAGGTGCCACGGAAAAATGTCACCGAAACCGTTAGACTCCTGTGCGGGCTTACCTTCTCAACCTAACGCGTCTATTGTGTTTTCAATGGCATGGGAAAATGTCTGAAAGAATTTTTCAGAGTGTTCAAAAATTGTACAGGGTGTATGAAAACGTTATCCGTCCGAAGGGTGAATCTATACCTCTGGATGGATCGACTTGTTTTTAGCTAATGGAGCTGATATAAAAGAAAATCCTGAAGTACTACGTACCGCTGCTAAGTATGGATGTTTCAAACTTGTTGAAGAACTCCTGAAGGATGGTGCTAATGTTAATATGTCAACCAGATTAAGATATGGAAGAACTGTTACGCTTCTACACAGTGCGGTCAAGGGGAAGCAAGTGGAAATGGCCAAACTATTGATAAACTAAGGAGCTAATGTTAATGTTAAAGATAGTGAGGGAACAACTATAATAGTTGACGCTATTGAAACTATGTTTACAGAAATGATCGACTTGCTTTTAACTAATGGAACTGATATAAAAGATAATCCTGAGGTACTATGTACCTATGTACCTCGAAACTTTAACTGATTAACATGTTAATCAGTTCAACGTTTGGCAGAAGTTATACGCTTCTACATAGTGCAGTCAAGGGGAAGCAACTGGAAATGGCCAAACTATTGATAAACTATGGAGCTAATGTTAATGTGGGAGATAGTGCGTTTATGACTCCAATAATTTACGCTATTCAAGAAGAGAATACAGAAATGACAAAATTGCTTTTAACTAATGGTGCTAATATTAATATGATAGGCACTGCGAAATCTGTTATGCCTCTATATTGTGCAGTCAAAGACAATCGTGTGAAAATGGTCAAACTATTGTTGAACTATGGAGCTAATGTTAATGTTGAAAATATTTTGGGAACAACTATTATAGGTAATGCTATTGAAGATGGGGATACAGAAATGACCAAACTGCTTTTAACTAATGAACCTGATGTAAAAGATAATCCTAACTTACTATGTACCGCTTTTGAGAAGAGAAATCTCGAAATTGTTGAAGACCTATTGAAGTATGGTGCTAATGTTAACATGTTAATCAGTTCAACGTTTGGCAGAAGTTATACGCTTCTACATAGTGCGGTCAAGGGGAAGCAACTGGAAATGGCCAAACTATTGATGAACTATGGAGCTAATGTTAATGTTAAAGATAGTGAGGGAACAACTCTAATTAGTTGACGCTATTGAAACTATGTTTACAGAAATGATCGACTTGATTTTAACTAATGGAGCTGATATGAAAGATAATCCTGAGGTACTGTGTACCTATGTACCTCGAAAGTTGTTTATAACAAAGAAAACGGTTGTTAAAATTTTTTACATCAACCCAGATGGTATTGATATAGGAGGTTAAACAAAAATGCCTTGACAAAAGTAAGCTACCAAAGAAGGAAACCGTCTACAACATGATGCTATGGTGTATGGACAGATTGGGTCGTCGATGTATCAAAATCCCGATTGCAGAATCTATTAATTAGAAACAGTTTGGCGAAGAAGCTAGAATTTGAGGTACTCGGCGTACCGGCCGGCTCGATCTACGGTGGAGTCTTGATTCTTGATCAGTATGGTAGAGAGTGGTGAGGCTTGCGTCTCCTCTCGAGATTCTTCATCCCCTAACCGCTTCCGCAGTTTAGCCGGGCGTTCGAACGCGGCGTTTCGCGTTGAATGATCGAGCGCTGGCGAAAGTTCCGCGATAGATCGGCTTGTCCCTCGCGGTTAGCCTCGGCAACCCGAGAAGAACTATTCGGTGTTTGCGTGGTCGGTCTTAACGCACGGCTGCATCGGCGGGATCATCGGGCTATCATCGAATAGTTTACTGGAACCGGGGAATCGGGTGGTGCCTGGGTCTCTTGTTGGCATCGGCGCTCTCCATCGGCACACGGCAGTTTAACCCGGCTGCTTGATGCTGACCGATAATAATATTCCATTATCGTACAGGGCGGCGGGGCCGTACATCACCGGTCGTCACGCGGATCGTCTACAACACGATACCATCTACATGAGGCGTTAATTACGCGCCGTCCTACCGCGTTACACTGCTATTCGAGATATCTTGCGACCAACGCGAGCGAGAGAATCTCTTCTCGAACGCCTCGTCTCTTTTTCTTGCCTGCTATTCACCGGTCGCTCTACCTCTCTTTCTCTTTTTCGAACGCATCGGCTTTTCTTCTCTTCGCTCGTCTCTCCTCTCTCTCTCTCTCCATTGCCCCCATTCCTCTCTTTCTCCAGTCCCTTATCTTATCTGCCACCCCATGCCAGCCGGCGTGAGATTAAATTCTTGCGTTATGGTCTTTTCTAATTCTGCCATGAATGATGACGGGAGACGACAAGCGGAGCTTGGTCGGTAAGCCTCATAAATAACGTTCGGATGGACCGCGCCGATTAAGGAAAAACCTTAATTACCAGACCAGGTGCCCGCGGCGCGATTCTAGTCGCCCAGGTGAGACTTTTATGATATGTCGAATGTTATGCAAGCTTCCCGATCATCTATCTCGCCGCTGACGACAGAAAATGTACTGGGTGCTCGATATAGTGTTGGATTGGGTGTGACAGTTTTATCAAGAGGATCTTGGAGAGGTTTAGCATGTGTCATATTCAAAAACATCTTTCTTGATCGTGTTGTAGAACATTGGTGGGAATGAAAATTCTTAGGACACGTTCTCGTCTACATTTAGGATGTAGCATGTTGACAGGAATATTGACGCGTTGGACAACGTAAACTTGTCTGTATTCTGGATTTCTTATTTATATATTACTAGATTTCCCCCGCCACGCGTTGCTGTGGCACAGTATTTTTTAAAAGCATGTACGTATTGAACGTGTTTGTGATAATCTATTTCGTTCAATTCCATTTCGCTTTTCGCGTTGCTTTGTAGTTCTCTCTCTCCCTCTCGCTCTCCTCGCTCTATCTCGTTTTCTCTCTCTCTCTCTCTCACACACACACACACACTCTTTCTCTCTCGCACTCACCTACGTCGGGAAGGAATTAGAGCAAACCGCATTCAAAAAAGTCGATTTGATGAGAAATTATAAGCTGAAACGTGCCCAAAAGAGGCCGAAAAAGTCATATTTAGTGTGTTTGTGACGGAATCAATTGCGAACGGCAAGACGCAGAAAACTGCGGTTTGAACCGTTAGACGCTGCGTTTCTTCGGGAAGGTATTAGAGCAAACCGCACTCGAAGAAGTCCATTTGATCAAAAGTTATAAGCAGAAACGTGCCCAAAAGAGAGCGAAAAAATTGACTTTTTTTCACTAATGACGTCACAACTTTTGAACCAATAGACTTTTTTGAATGCGGTTTGTTCCTAAACCTTCCCGAAGAAACGCCGCGTCTAATAGTTAAAGCCCCATCTTTCTACGTTGAGCCGTTCTCAAGTGATGCCGTTACAAACATACAGACAGACACAATTTTATTATATATAGAGATAGAGATAGAGATTATATTATTTATTTAAAAGATTCTTCGTTCTCAAATACCTATGTATACCAATTTTCATAGCGATAGGTTCAACGGTATATAAGTTGATGTATCGCAGCGCCATCTACAGCGGCGAGTTACAACAAATTGAACAGCGTATAAACCTTCTCGATGAAAAAATACATATATGTGCCAAGTTTCATGTTGGTCGGTCAAACAGTTTCGGAGTCTATTAATCATATATATATATATATCATATATATATATATATATATATATATATATATATATATATATATATATATACAAACATCCATTTTTATATATTAAGAAGATTTTGATGGCTTATTCATCAGTAGTTCATGTAGGGGTATTAATTAAAAGAATATTGACTTTATTTAAAATTAGAGTAACAGGAAGGTATATTATTATAGTAGCTCATGGGTTATCTTCTTCTGGTTTGTTTTTTTTTTAGTTAATATTTGTTATCAAGAATAATAATTGTTCTTGATCAAGGCACGTAAAGGGAGGCAAACTTGTCTGCATCTGTTTTTGTGCTCAACAGGTTCGAGATCACAGTAAAAGCGGTCACAATGCTTTAGAAATCTTGTTCTGTAGTTGAACTTAGTATTCAAATGATTTTCTTCGTTGCAACCGTAGAACTGACCAATAACTTTCGTCTTAGTCCATGACGCAAACGTTGCTACCGAATAGAAACAGCAAATGACGCAACTGTTGCGTCATCGGTCTGGAATGGGTTAAAACGAGGCAGACTTGGAAGAAGACGTAATAGTAAACAGTAAATAGAAGAAGTAAATAGACTATATATAGCTGAAAGATTCAGGTGATCCTAACCCTCAAATTAAAAAAATCCTAATAGACAATGGCGCCACAGGCATATTTACTGACGGTAGCAAAATCGCTAATGCTAATTATGTTGGGTGTTCTTGTATTTGTTATGATTTAAGCATTCGTTTAAAAAAAAGTATCGATAGAAACGCGTGGATTTTTACAGCGGAATGTTTGGCCCTATGCGACGCTATGGACATTGCCATTCAGCATAGAAATCGCTCTTTCGTTATTTTCACTGATTCTTTGAGTGGCTTGCTTAGTTTAAAGTCCATTAGCTTCAAAATTACAACAAATCCGTTCATTCTTGAAATTAAAAAGAAGTATGTAAAATTCTGTCAGGACAACTCACATTCCATCAAATTTTTCTGGATCCCTTCACACATAGGAGTGTATGGAAATGAAGACGCGGACTCTCTTGCAAAAGCTGCCACATCTTCTAGTTCAGCGGACATCTCTCAAGTTCCTTTCACTGATTTTACTTGTCACCTCAGACTTAAAGGCATTCTTAACACTCGATCCTCAATTTCTGAGCAAGGCACCATCAAGGGTATACATTATTTTCAAAATGTTTACAACCCAAATCAAACTCCCTGGTTTGCTCAAAATTTTGATGTGCACATTAAAAGGGGTTTTATAACCACAGTAAACCGTATCAGGGCCAATCATTATAATCTCGCTGCCTCTCTGCATCGAGTTAACATTGTTAGTGATCCTAGTTGTAAGCGTAGTTATAGCTCCGAGGACTTAGATCATGTTTTACGGCAGTGTTGTCTTGATGATTCCCAAAGAATTAAATTAGTTAATAAGTTGCGTAAAATTAAGTTTTTTCTACCATTAAAAGCGGACATTTTCTTTGCTAAACCCAATGTTAAAGCCTGCGAATTTATTTTTCAGTGTTTATGCGACTGCAATCTTCATCTCGAGAGATCATTAATTCTGTCATTGTACACTAACTGTAAGACTACTGTAAAAAAAGCTGAAATAAACCTATAATAGGTTTCAGTGGCTCAATAAAAAAAAAATAAATAAATAGACAGTATAAACTTGGGAGCGTCCACTATAGTTCTGACCTGTCATCGGATTTCCACAATTGGCCTAGTCACAATTTTGATTTCGCATAATGATCCAAAGTCTAATTAATGCGGTATGAATGCAAATATGAATTTTCATAAATTATTCGGAAGCAATACGTTTTAATATTACCGATAAACAGGAAATGTCTGCGGTAACAAACTTCGTTCTACTATATACAGTGAACAGGATAATCTGGCAGGTCTGATCACCGGCCACAAATGAAATGCGAATTAACGGTTGGGAACGCAATCACAAGCAGAGATTATGCTTGCTAATGCATTTTATTTTTCTTATTGACATACGCCGCATTGGAAATCGGTGTTTAATATACGCGATCGTATAACAACTGTTAAATGCGGGCTAATTACGACGCATGACAACTTTAATTACCCGATACCACTCGCTTCAATCGTAAACGGTGTAAATTGAAAGTAAATATACTTTAATTGGTTGCATTATTATGCGCGTAATTGAGCCAATGTTGATAGACTTCTTTTCGGGACCGGTACGAGCTGCTCGCCCACCGAACTAGTTCACCAGCGTTCGGAGATCCCAACTTGGACTTTTTAATTTCAGTTCGGCTCTTCTGTCCGGGAACATCTTAAATTATTCTACTTACTTCGGACTCCTATAAACTTGTCTGGCCGTGACCATAAACCTATCTTCCGCAGAAATGAGAATCTTTTTTCAGGAAACCGCGCTGAGAGTCTGCTCGCTGAAGTGGCTTTCGGTTCTCGCCTCTTCTCCCAGAAAATTTGCGATATTTCTATCTCGACGTCGAGTTGACGAACGTATTAATGAGAAAATCGAAAAATTAATTAATCATTTCTAATTGTAATTCCTAAGAAAAAATGAGAAGTTTTACTCTACCGTTTCCCATCGCATTTCCTGCGATGAGAAAAATCGAAAAAATTTCCCAAGTAACGCTACTCCAGTTCCGATCACAGAGGAATGTTCACAGGTCAGGTTTGAACGAAATCGAGCATGAAGCTCCCCCGTGATCGAGCCCATTTAAAACCAGGCTTAAAGACTTTAAAGCCGATAGCAATAAACTGCGAAGTCATGAAGCCAGTGTACACAAAAAGTACAGAACTATTTAAACATCTCAAACCGCGCGGCCATAAAAGAAATTATGTACATTGGGAAATAACTTACTGTGGTATTGCTACATTTTATTGCTGCGCGGGCTTACGGGTGTTCACATACACACACAACTCCGCTACTACTGGCAAATTTCATAAACCAGCTGGTAAAGACACTCCCGGCATGACGAGTCTCGAAATACTCTCAATGTCTATACTAAATGATTCCAATACCTACACAACCAATGTACAGTCGTAAATTATCATATCAACCTAATATATGTACAGGGTGAGTCACCTAACACCTCAAATATGCACTTTCATAAATTTGAAAAATTACAGTAACCATAGGCAGGCATTATTTCTATTTTCTCATGGAGAAAACAGATCGCTTACAGGAAAAAAATCCCATGCCAAAAGTAATTGCAACAATTTTAACCAACGTTCGCACTACGGTATTCAATAATTATAGGGAACACATGTTTGACACAAGCATGCAAACTAATCTCATTGTATTATTAATTAAAATGAGCACCATATTGGAAGAATGTACAATAGCAAATAGAACAAAAATACGCAGTAGATTAACTAAAACAATATCATTTTGTAATCAATAAGTGTGTGTAACTTTTATATAACGTTTATTCAAAATGAAAATTGTCTACATCGATTGCAAGAAATAGAAACTAAATTGAATGTTATATCTTCCCTTAATGATTTTAATAGAGCAGAACTCATATATTGACATTTTCAATTTTTTTAATTTTTCAACAATTTTGAATTTCATCTACTCAATTTCTTTATAAATGCACAAAGATCCGCAGTCTAACAATAACTAATCACAAGCGAGGTAAATGTAAATTGTGTAAAAATAGCAAATACTACCTTAAAATGTAAATGTGATCGATTTATATGCAAAAAACATTCTCTAACCTGCATAATATGCGAAAGTTGTTAATCTTCAGAATAAAATATCGATTCCTAAAATAGTTAATATATGTGTAATACTATTATTAATTCATACTTCATTGTAATGCCTTAATAAAACATATAGAATAAACATTTGTATCTCAGATATACTTTATATAATGATTACTTCATGATAAAATGCCAAATTCTTTGAAATTATCCTGTCCGCATTCTTTCTTTCATAAGCCAAGCTGGTAGGCGCCGTCGATGAGCATAGCTTGTACATCTTTTGAAACTGTGACGTCACATTATCCATGATCTGAATGATCTTCGCCATAGGCAAAATTATCTGCGCCGTGTCTATAAGTATATATGGTCTAAGTGACTTACCCTGAATATATTAGACCTTATGTTTACCCCAATCTATATCTTTAGAACTCTCTATAGGGAGTTGCACCTAAGTTTTCAATAAAAAAAAAATCGGAGAAGACGTTCTCGCGGAAATCAATCGGCGAAACGCGACACAACATTGGCATAGCCCTCCAGGCTATGCCCGGTAATTAACCTTTCCTTTGGAAAGAGACAGGAACAGATTAGGGTGACTTCGCGGGCTGCAATGAGCTGGAATGCTTCTCGTGTAATTGCGTCTCGCTGGCGGAATAAAATCCGCATCCACACGTGACCGTGGCGCCACAATAACTACCGGAATCTGCAATTACTCGAGCGTAGCGGGGATTAATGTGGCTATGCAAAATGGGCACGCAAGCACGCGTGTACCGTGCGTGCGTGCGTGTGCTCGGAAGGTAGGCAAAGTGTTCCTTGGGCGCTCGACTACTTCAATGGGGAAACCAATTGCGTGCCCTGCAAGCCTGCGGTCGCCGAGACGCGCCGTTTTGCTCGCCGGTTTGCTATCGCTTTGCTTTTGCTTTTGTAGTACTTGCTACGGTTTCGTCTGTCCCCGCAAGCTGCCAAGAGCTACGCAACTATTCGCTAATTCCGACGTTTCGACAATAAACCGAAGTATACGTTACCGGCCGTATTCAACTGTCGCGCGAGCATAACGTACACCGCGATTGTCCGACGCACGCGCGCGAGAAATTGTCAATTTGCTCCTTTCAATGAAGATTCAATTCGATTGTGCCGGCCCCGACAGCCCGATAAAAGGACCGATTTATTCGGCCCATGATAGAATCTCCGGCACAATTACTATACCGTCCCTGTGTTTCGCTCGTTGTGCCCCACTGTGAATCTTCCTCGCGTGTTTCTTTATTGTTTCTACGCGATAGATCCCGTGCCCGCGCTTTTATTGAGAGCATGCACGCGGAGTTTATTGCTATTAAATGGGCGTGGTTCGATATCGAGTTAGTTCGAATTGAGAGATTCGTTGTTCCAGTTCGCGGCTCAGAAACTATTTCACTCTCTTCTTGACACTGGCCACACTGATACCTTATATTCGAGGGCCGCGAAGGAATTTGTCACCAAATATTTCGAATTAAAATGGAAATGAAAGTTTACTGTCGAACAGTACATGCGTCGTTTGTTATATTAGGGTTCTGCGACGTATTATACATTATTATGTCTCTTCACTGGACAGGGCTAAAAGCTTCTGGGTAACAAAGCTCAGCAGTAATTCGTTTACGAGTCGCAAATTCTTGATGATCTACTATATCTTGATAATCCGCATGGTTCGCGGGAAATTTTTAATGGAGATACTGCTTTCTGACAATATTTTTATTTCTGTGTACACTTTTTACATTTTTGTACGTTTTCTTTTGGCACACGGTGCCATAAAAATAATAATTTTTATGAAAATATTCTACTCACCGATTCAGAGATGAGAAGGTTTGCCTCCGAGATTTTCTGAAACAGAAAATGAATATTTCGGTGAGCACAACTCTCCACAAAAAAGTAAACGAACAATAAACTCACATTCGTTAATAATATCATCTAATCAAAAGATTCCAATTAAGGCCCCTAACGAACTGTATTCACCTGCAACAGTTCACTGTCGCATCTACGATTCTATACATTCGCCTAATGCTTGACTGCCTCTACATTTTTCAAGAAAAAAAAATCACGCGTCTATTCACCACCAACAGCGAGCGTCGGAATGCAAATAATTTATATATAAATTTACAGTTGTACTCCGTACCGTTACAAAATATTGGAACAGTAAAAAAGCCACTGGGAGACCTCAAATATCGATTTACGTATCCCGTTGTCTTGCACACGCGAACACTCGTTAAATTAATTGCTACCGACTTGAACAGGTTTCTTACACGATTCCACGTCGGGTAAGACAACGTGTGAAAAAGAGAACGCCATAAAAAGCCTCAATAATGTTCATTACCATTAATTAAAATGCCGTTCTTGCCTCGCGGTCGTCCCGACAATAGCCGTCGGAAAAAGTTCAATTTAATTGTGACTCCGCGTTTCGCAATCGAATCGAAGCGAAAATACTTGGGGCTTATTAATGAGCGCGTTCGAGAACACACCTTTTCGGTCCTCTTAATAAATAAATCAATTCCGACGATCAATTAGCACAGTTCGATAGCCACGAGGGGCAGAGGGAGAGCAGCAGACAGCGACGACGGTGCCATGAAAATTTCTGCCGTCCTATTATCATCGGACTAAGAAATAAATGCCAGCACAAGATCTTCACTGAACTTTTTAATATGACACATAGCCCTCGTACCAGCCGTTATAAGAACTCGGGCCACGGAATTTAAATTCTTTTCACAGTTTCTTGGAGGATCCGCCTTAGAAAACGAGCAAGGAGGATAGGAGTGGTTCGGGGTGGGGAGCGAAGGGGGGCGGAGAAAGAAGTATTAATTCCAGGTTTTTCTCTCACCCGGCCTGTAAGGAGGTGTGACTATACGCGCGGCTCTCATATTCCAAGTACGTAGCGGAGGTTAGCCGGAGGAGAGCCAAGAAGGTAGAAAAGACGAATAAATTTCCGTCTCGGAGAGCCCGTAATGGATGAACGCGGACCGGCCTCGGTGGGGGGCTAATAATGCCCACGATGACGAACCCCTAAATCGAACATGCTTCAGCTCCGCTGAACAACCAGCCGCGAGGCCTTCGGCTAAACTCCGTCGTGGATTTTCCAGACGAGCCCTTCACGGGCGTTTTCGAAAATCGATTTCAGAGCCTCCATCTTGGTATTACTGAGTAAAACGCGAGTCCGAACTTTACAACTGTCCCATTACTATTATTATTATTAAATTAATATTACAATTATATACCGTTCGCTTTTACAAGGATACAAGGATACTTTATTTAAAGTGATAGGTGTTTTATACACCTGTTACACTGTATACAAATAGGTTTTTTTACATACAAATCATTTTTACATATAATCCCTTCAAAGCCTCCCAAGCAGACTTTGTACTTGAAAAGGAAGGGAAAATTCCTCCCTTAGTTCAAACTAAATATACAGAATAGAATATAATCAGGGTTTCATCAGATATGTAATCAGGGCTTTTCATCTATACTCAATAAAAATTCTTTAATAGCCATAATTGAGCTGTTCTTGCATTGAGCTAAAATGCTGAAGGCATCCTCTCCATATTTTTTAAAATTCATTATTTAATTTTCTTCTGAAAATTACTCTTTCTCTATTATATAAACGACATTAAAAAAAAACATGGTTAATCTCTTCCTCCCCTAGTCCGCAGTCGCTTTTATGTGCTGAATATCACTTCCGGTTTTGCAGGAAATTGTAATTCGCAATTTCTGTGGCAGTCACTTGTAAGTTCGTTGGGTAAAAAAATGAGTTGGGTACTCTCTTTTCTTAAATGCGACGAAGTTGTAAAGAATTGTTTTTTTTTAGGGTTCAACTATTTTCCTTCTTTCGGTGCATAGATTTGACACGTTCGATATTTTTGTCCACTATTCTAAAGAGGTCCTTTCAAACATTTATTTTGATTATGTTCGGATTGATTTTATGACGAGAATAATTTATTAGGAATTTTTTCACTGTGTACCCTGAGATTTTTTAGCTGCTTTGATTTTTAACAACAAGGCGGATTAAAAGTAAATTATTTCTTCTCGGAATTTCTTGTGAATTCGATACTGTCAGCGCGCAAACGTCTTTGCTACATTGCATCGAAACCACGTCAACCTAAACGATCTGAGAAAGACCATGATCATATGTTTCCCTGGCTGGCGTCAATTTTCTCCGCTATCCGTATTAAGATACACCTCTATAAAAATACGAACGGTAGATGCGGAATATTTCTCAAAGACAAATTCGCTTGCCAATCGAGTTCGCTGTAATAAAACGACACACCGGTGGAACACGTCGGGCGCAATCACCTCGATCCGCGTTACTTCTTTCCTCCTTCTGCCGACCTATCCGCAAAACGTACCACTCGCTGTTTATGCTCGACATGCATACGATTATCCGAAGAGATAGGCGCAGTGGACGCTCCATATAACGCCGCTATCAATGATAACTCGCGGAAACGGCGAGAGATACTCGTCAAACTATTAGCAGAAAATAGCGGATCGTATATCACCGTTGAGCCGCGCGACCGCGGAACCAGTTCGCATAACTCTTCCATAAAACATTACCGCGGGGAATGTAAAAGTGGCAGAAGGAGTCGTCGAGTGGCTCAACAAAGCGAGTCCTGCTGGAATCGATAAAGCGTTACTTTATGGCGCATAACTGCGGCGACTGTAACGGTAATAACCATACCATTAATAATTAGCCGTGCGGCGCACGTAACGCGCTGTCATGCGACTAATGCGCCCTCGGAGGGTTGTAAAAGGAACACGTTACGAAATCAAGCTGCGAAATGGTGGCAAACGGCGTCATATCCCGATCGCGAGTGTACGCGTTGCTGCGGGGTCACCTTCAAATCAACGACAACGTTCTCGACACCATTTCACCGACACCGAGTCGCCCGGCATTGTTTATTTACCGACAATTATTTCATCGAAATTAACAACCAATGTTGAATGTAGGACCACATGAAAAAGTTCTAAACTCTTAGTACTTCTTATGTGATTCCGACCAATTTTCCAAATTTTTTTGTCCACGTCATGTAGAAAACTAATTGCTATAACTTGTTAAAAACGTCGAAATCGTATGGTCATATACAGTCGGTCACGAAAATATTCGGACACCACTATAGTTTTGACTATTATAGTCCGGTAATTCGACCGAATGCCGGACAAATCGCAAATGCCCGGCTAGATAGAGACGGAAAGAGACAAACCCTGGTGTGAGGCTGGAAATACAGTAGTGCTCGGTTAAATTTCACTAAAACTGCA
>CM052286.1:2317299-2341265 GCA_028455765.1 Lasioglossum oenotherae | reverse complement strand
TTTTTTTTGTTTCGACAGGATTTTTTTCTCAGTGCACATAATAATTTATAGGAGGAAGGCACAAATTTCGAGTGGGGTAAAGTAAAGAGGAGCCAAAAATCTATTTCTACTATCAACCTTATGCAGTCGGTGCTATTTTAACTTGAAAATTAAACTTCAGCCTAGAATAATACCTCGTACAATACTTAAATGTGTAGTAATTCGTTAGATACAAACCTAATTAATAATGTAAATCTGATATAATGCTGATCATAAAACTGGGGGTTTTATAGATGTATAATAAAAATTATATTCCCTGAACCATGTGCCTTCGACAATCGTTCTTAATTTAAACAAGATAACAATTTCCAAAAAAAAAAAAATCATAAAAGAATGCTTATTTAGCTTAAAACAGAGTTGAAATAAAATCCGGAGAAAACGGAAAGCATTCGGTAGACATTTTTCGAGGAGTTCAGCAATTAGAATGACTAAAAAAATGCAATCGAGCCCAGCTCCGGACGCCGCGCCGCCGTAAACTACAATACGATACATGCTCACGTTATAAGAAAGTCGAGCGGAACGGTAACGAACCGAGTCAAACAATCGGAAGTTTTTACTTTGTTCGTTCATTATATTGCGCCCGCGCGCGGGAGCATAAAAACGGGACGAATCTTCGTTGCACGGGCAAGAGCCAGCCGCGTCAGTTCTTCGTCAGGTATCGATCTACCCGACGAGCATCTGTTTGCTGTTTCATCGTGGAAAAGAAATTTCCAGATTCGAAGTTTATGCGCCCCGTTGGATTTTATGCTCCTCGGGATATAAAAGCCGCGCTTGGTAGTTGTGCCGGTGATTAACGCGTTCTTCCGTCCGCGTGTAATTTCGCAGAAAACTCTCGCCGTGTAACAGCCAGCTGTAAACAGATAACTGTGTGACGGATATCGATCCAGTTTTTCGTCCGGGGCCCGATACCCGGTCCTCTTTCGTATCGATCTTTATTGCTTGCTAAATGAGCTCCCGCTACGGAGTCGTGTTATCGGCCAGATTTAATATTCACTCGTGTAACAATTAAAACGTCTTGAAACGTGGATTTATCGCGTGGACGTGTCCGACGCATTGCTTCTCCTTTCGATCCGCCGACGAGCACCGTTCATGCTTCCTTTAGACGTGTGTCGTGTCGCGAACGAGCTACAACTGTACCCGCGTCACAATAAGCGATAATAAAAAATACTATGATCCACGACTAATGAAAAAAATCGTGAGATTCTATTGATCGCTTATTGGGTCCGTTTCTTAAAGACTTCCTGCGAAGATAAAAAAAATTTTATAAAGAAAATTAAACTGACTTCGAAAAAACGCACTAAAAAGTATAAAATAATTTCCATTTAATAATACCCAATCTTGTCGGAGGCGGCGCAAAAATTAACAATTTTCCAAATGACAGATGTTGCTGATTTCGTAATTTCCCGTGTCGAAAATTTTCAATTTTGCGCCGCCTCCGAAAAGATTGTATTGTATTTAAGTTCGTGTGTATTCACATAAATTAAATAGAAATTATTTTATACTTTTCAGTGCGTTTTTTCCGAGTCGGTTTAATTTCTTTTTATAAAATTTTTTTTATTTCATACTTTTTTCACACTTGTTATCTCTGTCAGCCGTCACATTCCAAATCGAAATTTATAAATATCTAAAAGTCGCGTCGTTACTGTTCCTAATATCTAACATTCAGCGGAGTTCACAACGGTATCACCACCCTACATTTTCGCAAATAAAATTGTAATCTCAATTTTTTAAAATAGATTTTTTTAAATACTTCTTGTAAACGCGTTAGTCTTTCTGGTTTGGTAACACCTGTTCATTTTATTTAATCGGTGGAAAATACTTTCTCTCGACTGAGATTTCCGCAGTCTTGAAGATTGACTCTTTACGATGTCACCTTAAAAATTGATGTACGATTTTTCAAAATCGTTTTACGGAGCTTTGAATGAGAGGCAGAACCGAGTCCATGCTTCATAAAATCTGAAACTGAGGAAATGACGATCTCACAGACAGACGGGAGAGTCCTGTTTTCTGAAGAACGTAACAAGTGAACAATGTTGCAAAGAAGATCGAATCACGCTAACAACCCTACAGAATCTACCGTTGTTCTGTCAACAGAAGAAAAAGCTTAGCGAGCGTCGTCTAACAACCGTATTTGACACGTGCAATTTGACGCCGGCATCACTAACTCTTCCTGATCCCTGGACCATATTTCACAGGTCTGGAGAAATTAGAATCGAGTAGTAGACCGTTTGACAGGTACGCGTCCCTGTTATGTTTAATAAGGAAGTTCGCTATGCGGAAACGTTACGGCTCTGCTCGGCAGCCGGGTCTCCCGTCTCGCATCGCGCGGTTGACATGTCGGTAGCTTCCGAGTGTAAAGGAGTAAATAGGATGGTATGAGAGAATGTGGTCTACAGAAGATTGCCAGGCTACTTTGCCAGCAAATCAACTTTAACAGCCTTCTCTCGACGCGTTTGCCTACAAATCCGAAGACGACTAATTCTTCAGACGGTTGTGGTCGGACACGGACATCCTCCGGGAATCGTCAACCGGCGTGCGTAGTACTGTTAGCTCCGGACTATGGATGCATAACTGAAGAATCGCACGCTCGCTAATGTGTACGCGCCGTTCTAGGATTAGGCTGATTGCAATCCCATTCTCCTCTCTCGGAACGTTGCAGAGGGCGATGCTTTGCTCCCTGGACTATGGCAATCAGCAAAATGGGAACTTGATAACTTCGTTTCATAGAGAACATACAAATCCGAGGAAAATATTCTTTAATTGTCGAGTTCGTAGTGAGAATTCCAAAAAAATCGCAATTTTCTTTATTAACATAAAATAATAAATAATAAAAAAATAATAAATGTAACCATTTTCACATACAAATATTAAGTTTGCTGATAACAAAGAAGTCTCTAATTAAGACAGACAATGTTGAAAAATAAATTCTGGTGTGGACAGAATGGTAAACACGCATATATGAAAAACGATTTAAACATTAACTAGCAAGGTACATTGTTTGAACATTTTTCTTTCGATATCGAGAGCTTCTATTGGAGATCAAGATAAATGTTTCACCAGTATATCAAAAAAATAGTATTTCAATCCGTTTGACCTGGAAACAGAGTTTTTGCCTGTCGAAGGAAAACGATTACAAAAATCCGGGTCAGCGAACGAAGTGCTCGCAATGCTTTCCACGAAATCGTCGTCTAAAATTCCGAATCGAGACGCCTGGCGGCGTTTTGGCCCGAAGAAAAGAATCCCTCAGCTCTTTACGAGATAATCACGAGGTAGCGTTATCCCTTCGCCAAAGATCAAAGGAGCGAGCGGCGGCGGCGGCGGCCAACATAGGACATAAATGATCGCGGCACTCCCGTTGAGTACTCGCGGGGCGAGCAGTTACGTGGAAAAGCGGTCCGCCGTGTTTCTCCGGTAGTTTTATTTCCCCGGCGTGGCGTGACATATCGACAAGAGGCTCTCTCCCGAAGCCAAACACACGTGGCGCGTCTACCCGATCTCGAAGACGGCGCGCGCGTTGCTGGTCCGTTGGTTTTCTGTTAGCCATACCCGTGAAAAATGATGTGTACTGTATCCATTTCGTTGTCGTCCATATGTCGGCTACGGAAACACTGGGTTCTTACCACGGCTCTGCTGGAGGACAGGCAAAGCCAGCGAGAAAGAAAGACGACGAGTCGAGGTACAGGGTGATTCACTTGATAGATCCATCACTGCTGATGGATTTTCATGCAAAATAAAAATTCATTTTTTCTCTTAATAATTCTAGTGGATTGAATAGAAGCATGAGAAAGCGAGCTCGACTCTTCGTCGATTCCTGCTCCCTCTAGAGTCTCGAGACTTTTGCTAGATTGCATCAGATTTTCATCTTTGAAGAACTTTACTAAGATTCATGGCACAAAAGCAAGGTGTTTTCATTTAAAGAAATTATGATTACCTTGAAATGAAGCAAAACATGGTTACGTCACAATATTTCTCGCAACGTGTGCAAGTTGCGTCGGCCACCCTGTACAATAATTATACAATAACTAGCTTTTGCCCGCGGCTTCGCTCGCACAGAAAACCGCTTAATGCCCTCGGAAATTGATATTGTTTTTCCATAAAACCTTTTAAACCCACATTCACCCCTATAGAGTTTTAATTTTATGTCATGCCGCCATCTTAGATTTCAATGCCCCTTTTCATCCCCTTAGGGGATCAAAGAGCATTAAGACCAAGTATCAAGTAAATCCGACCACGAACAAAATATTCCTCATACAAATGTTGCAACCCCTTTTCACCCACTCGAGGGTTGAATTTTTTGAAATGCCGAAACAGGTGTTTGATTAATCATGCCAAGAAGTATTAAGATCAAGTATGAAGTAAATCCGATCAGGAACAAAATATTCCTCATACAAACGTCGCAACCCCTTTTCACCCCCTCGGGGGTTGAATTTTTTGAAACGCCGAAATAGATGTTTGATTAATTATATCAAAGAGTATTAAGACCAAGTATCAAGTAAATCCGACCACGAACAAAATATTTCTCATTTAAAAGTTGCAACCCTTTTTCACCCCTTAGGGGTTGAATTTTTCAAAATGCAGAAATAGGTGTTTGATTAATTATGTCAAAGAGCATTAAGATCAAGTATGAAGTAAATCCGACCACGAACAAAATATTCCTCATACAAACGCTGCCACCCCCTTTCACCCCCTCGGGGGTTGAATTTTTTGAAATATCCTTTCTTATCCCTTGTATAGATCATAAAGGAAACCTCTGTGCAAAATTTCAGCTTTCTAGGTCCAAGGGTTTAGCCTGGGCGTTGATCAGTGAGTGAATGAGTCAGGATTCCATTTTTATATATAGAGATATCTGAAATGGGACATTTTATGTGCAACGTTAAGGTGGATACGTGAAAATGGCACTGCTGCTGGGTCCACTAGCCAATGAATCAGCCTGTAGAAGAGCGAATGAGAGAGAAAGAGAGAGAGAGAGAGAGAGTCAGGAACAGGTAGTCCGGCGAGCCACGAAGCCGCGTTCTAGTCGGCTGGTAACTCATCGTCCGTCGAGCAAGGACGTGACGAGTACTAAATGACCGCGAACAAGATCAGGATCAACATCCCCCAACAGCCAATTTCTTTAATAAATGATCCCATTACGCGGGCCCCGGCGCAAAAACTTCGCGTTAAAGTGTCTTATATATCACTGCAACGTGAAATTGGATATTTATTGGTGACAGATGGGACATGGCTGTTCCGCGGATCACGCGGCGCGATCAATCATACGCCGCGATACGCTATACACACTTTAACGCGCCGCCGCGTAATGAATTACATCCGCAGTAATAGGGGGTCAGCGGTGGCGGGTCCCGGTTTGAAAAATAACCGTAATATCATTGTTCCTATGGGCCGGTCTCTCGCGTATATGGGGTTCAGAAACACGCGAGCATGCGGTAGAGGCTATCTACCACGGTGGTGGTTGGCCTGTGCTACCACCGTCGCGCGTCGTTTCTCTAGCATCGCTGCTACCAACCTCCCCTGGTTGAAAAGCAACGTACACCATACGCGTGTGCGTCCCAGGTCGTCGCGTCTAGCCTTCTCTCTGCCTTCTATTCTCACGTTATCTGGCTGTCTCGTTTCGCCGAGTTTACATACGGCCGGTAAACTAAATGCGCGCGGAGCCTCCGAGCGACAGACGCAACGTCACCTGGGAATAGAAACACATGCAGCCTCGATTTGATATGCCGACTGACACACAGGATCACTGTTCGAATCTCTACGGCATATGGCTTGATACACGCGATCCGATCCGATCCGATGCGATGCCGTGCGATGCGGGCCTTCAGCCACTGCAACTGCAACTGCAACTGCAACTGCAACTGCACTGCACTGCACTGGCTGTTGCTGCTGCCTCACGGTTCTCTCTGGCATCTATCTCCACCGTCATACGTAGCTACAGAGAACGAACCGGTACAGGGAAGCAACCCACCGATCGAACCCAAGAGTTATCGGTTAAGCTCGTTAAATTTAACTTCGACTTTTCGAATCTCAAGAGCCCGTGGGACGTAACGGTGCCGGCAATGACGAACGGCCGTACGCTTTCAACACAAATCACGTACGCCCCGGCTAGCCCCTGCGAGGAATTAAATGATTCTTCTTCCACCGCTCTTTTATACTCCGACAACGTCCCGGTGCGTGCAACTACGTAGCGGATGACTACGGGAAACGCCAGACCCCGGCTTCCTTGATTTGCTGTCGATGGGGTGTTTGATGGGATTTTAGTGTGTTGCGGGGTTCTTATTGCGGCGCGAGATAATCGTTATCCGATTCTCCTGTCGATTTGACAAGAGATCGTCATGTGTTAAATACAGATATTGCTGATTTTGGATGAATGTGTTCTCGTTGTAATCTCTTTGGAATGGTTGAAATCAGCTTTGAGCGAGCTTGAAAAAGACGGGAACCATCTTGAAACGAGTGTAATATAATCTTGAATTTTCGAATGTGGACTTGATAGAGAGAATATTATTGATCGGTGCCATTACAAGTTATAATTTACAACACAAGAACAATTTCGAATAATCACACACGTAATACGATCACTAATTAATCAAATTCTACAAAGCCTTATTTTACATTCAGCCACATAGCGCCCGTACAATCCAAATACATCCCTCGACAACAGCCTCCAACCAATCGTCCGGCGACACGAGAGAGTCTCTTAACAAAACAAACCAGCTAAAAAATTTCCACATTTCGGACACGGTGCGGGTTAGCGTCGTCCAGCCAATCTGGGATTTGCCAAAATAATTGGATTCTATGAATCATTCTTATGCGACCGCAGAGCGCCTACTGTTATCTTTTTTGCACGGTTCCCGGCGTTTGCATTACAGCGGCGCACAGTTTGTTCAGTTATTTCGAAGCAGGTTAGCCCCGAATGCGGAGGACGGGCGAACGGGCGTCGTCGTCGTGTGGATCCCGGCCAAATTTCGTATGACATCCTATTCAATATGCTCGCGAGGGCATAAGTGTACCGTAAAATGAATTCATTGCGACGGAAAATGGCTTTGTACGGGGGAGCATTAAGGTGATAATGATAGCAATATGCCTCGCACCGTGGAAGCTGATGATAATCGCTTCGCGGTCAATCTTAGGGAACCGCCGCCGCAAGACAGCAGCGGCTTGGGTACAGAGGCGTGCACATGAACTAACAGAGACCGAAAGGATGTCATGACCTAACCCCGGCTGTCGGTGCGCGGGAGCGTCATTAATACGGTAGCAATTTATTACGGCGCTGTCTGACTGGCTGTCTGCTCCGACAGTGTCTTCGGGGCGTAGTCGTTGTCTGCCGGTGCCTGAATCTTCCAACGACGACGACACATGCGCGCAACCCCGTACACACCTTTAACAGCAGATAACGAGCCAGGAACGGTGAACCGACCGTAAGATAACGGAGATGACAGCGCTGCCTCACAGCGGTTACAAAAAACCACGTACAAAAAAAGAAAACCGCACTAAAACGACCGGAAGGTAACGGGCCGAAAATATATTAGGACCTTGAATAAGTTCTCGACGTTTCTTTTACGAAATAAAAGCTTTATTTAAATTATAAGGAACAAAAACATTTTATTCAAAGTATTGCCCATCACTAGCGACCACTTTCTCCCATCTTTCTGGCAGTATATGAATTCCGCGTCGGAAAAACGACATGTCTTTTGAGGCTATCCAAGAATCGATCCATTTTTCAGCTTCTTCGTAAGAATGAAAGCGCTGGTCAGCTAGGCCATGTGCCATCGAACGGAATAGGTGAAAATCAGAAGGGGCTATGTCAGGTGAATACGGCGGGTGGGGTAGAACTTCCCATTGAAGCGTTTCCAGGTAGGTTTTCACTGGTTTTGCAACATGAGGCCGAGCGTTGTCATGTAGCAAAATCACTTTGTCGTGTCTCTGCTCATATAGCGGCCGTTTTTCTTTTAAGGCTCGACTTAAACGCATCAATTGAAGTCGATAGCGCTCCCCCGTGATAGTCTCATTCGGTTTGAGCAGCTCATAATAAATTACACCCTGCTGATCCCACCAAATACAGAGAAGAAGCTTTGAACCATGGATATTTGGTGTTGCAGACGATGTTGATGCGTGGCCGGGATTACCCCATAATTTTCTACGCTTTGGATTATCGTAGTGTATCCACTTTTCATCGCCAGTCACGATGCGGTGCAAAAAACCTTTTCTTTTCTGCCGTTGAAGCAGTAGTTCACGCGTGAGAAAACGCCGTTCGACGTCTCTCGGCTTCAATTCATATGGTACCCAATGTCCTTGCTTCTGGATCATTCCTAAAACTTTTAAACGTTTCAATACCGCTCGGCGGTACCGCACTCCCGTGAATTGGAAAGTTCCTCAGAACCGCCTGATTTGGGAAGTGAATTAGAACCCGTGTATATATCCTACTGACTCATCTACTTGTAATGTTTTTCCAAGTTCTGCTAGCGTCTGACATCGGTCTTGATCGAGTAATTCCTCCAACTTTTCGTCTTCAAATTTTTTCGGTGCGCCAGAACGTTCTTTATCCTCAAGTTCAAAATCATTATTTTTGAAGCGTCGAAACCAGTCTGTGCATGTCGTATCCGACAAAGCATTGTCACCATAAGTCTCAACAAGAATTCTATGTGCTTCAGCTGCAGGTTTCTTTTGAATAAAGTAGTGCAATAAAATTCCCCGCAAATACACTTTATTCGGCACAAAAGTAGACATTTTCAGAACTAAGAAAAAATTACTTTGTTTACACTAAAGTGAACTACCATACACTGAAATTTAAGGTTAGATACACTACTGCCTTGCATGTGTGTTACCATTCGAAATTCCACGAACGGGGTACTGCTACTGCCATCTTTGAAGAAATAGCGATAAAATATTCAAGGTCCTAATATAAGAGTCAGTCAAATGTTAACCGGATGAGGCACAGGTTGAAATTCCGTACAACACTTAGAATTTCGGTACGTGGCGAATTCAAACGCAGAGGAATTGTGGCAGGCGAATTTGGAACGCGTCAAAATCACAACGCGCCGAATTTGAAACGCATGAAAAACACGTCGCTTCGAATTTACTATTAACCTTCTGCTTTTTATGAAACTGTAATTAAAAAGTTACCAATTCATCGACAAAAGTAAGTAGATCGTAATGAGATGCATATAAAACAAAATAACTCTATTGTATTTCTCTCTCGAATATAAATTTAGAGAAAAAGCCCGGTTTATATTTGGCTGATCCTCGTATATCGCTGCTAGACTCGTCGACGGAGCCGCTACCGATTGACCTGTATACGGATTTTCGACCGTGACACCGTCGTCGACGAGACAATAGCACGTTAATGAAGTGTACACGGCAGGATAAGAGAGTCCTCAGCGTTCTTTCTACCTCGCAGCGGAAGGTGAAACGGGTTACAGTAATTAGAGTGACTGAGAGACGGGGGTTACTCGATTGGAATGAAGTGCGGCGGTGTTGGGAATCGATAATGAGCTGCAAATGTTGTGATTTTTACATATACGGCTTCTTGTGTGAATTAGAACGTGTTCATTCGATTTTTAATTAATTTTCGAAGGCGCACTATAATATTGCTCGTGTTCGTTCGTAACCTTTTGGGTCAACAGTCGTTCGGTTCATGGTAAAAAGAAATGCGAAGATAAATCTTGTCGTACGTTCAACTGCGAGTTATTGAGGGGGTCCCTACGAAAATCCGCGGTACCGCTATTCCAAGGTGGGACTAGCGATCCTCGGAACAACAGCTTTATCGTTTTCCTCGCGGCTGACTGCACAACATAACATTGGCGTGCGGATGGTCAACAGGTTTTATGACAAATGGGTCTCTAAAGCTGTTTCTGAGGAAGTCGCCTTAACGATGTTTTTCTTAATTGCCTCTTAGAGTTTGGGTCCACGCCCTCAAAGTAAAATATTTTCTATCGCAGTTGACCATCGACGATCTTGAATGACTAGAGTCGTGGGTCACTGCTCGCGTCTTACAACGCCCTATTAGATAGTACACTGAGAAACAAATCCTGTCGAAACAAAAAAAATATATGTTGATTCGATAAGATGTACTATTGAATAGTGCCAATATCATATGAACTTATTTTAATATTTACTCATTTCCGCCAATCATATAAGCCAATAGCTTGACCATCAATGTTTTCAAAAAAATCAGATATGGCCTCGAACCAATTCCAGTATAAATCAATACATTTCTCAAATTTGTTTAACAACATAACTGATTGAAGGAAAAAAAGAAATATTACGAATAATGATATACGGTATTGAATCAAATAATATTTTCAATCATTTCATGATGGACAATTCAAATACATCATGATTTGCTTTTAAATTTCATACTATTGAAAAGAATACATTGATATTCATCCAAGTAAAAAATTACAATAATACGCGTGTTATTGAAGTAACAATTTTTTTTCTCAACGAGAATTTGGTATGTAATCCAGTAGATTTGTACTCGGGGCGGATGCAGATCGACGTTTCGACACTGTAGGATCAATGGTTCAGGAGTTATGCTTGCTGAAAGTTGTGCATTTTTCAGTGTTTTTGGTAAGGGCGCCGCCATATTGGTTTTAGTGTCGCGCGTCGCTTACCAAACAGAGCCGCTAGGTGGTAGTTGGTTGGTGATTAGGTCGGGGGGGGGGGGGGTTTGGCAAGGTAAGCGACTCGCTGTCGTCACTACAAACCAATATGGCGATGCCCGTACCTGTCAAAAACACTGGAGATTTTTCAACTTTAAGCAAGCATAACTCCTGAACCCGAATTGATCCTACAGGACCGAAACTTCGAAATAATAAAAATAAAACAAATACATGATAATTTATAGGAGAAAGGCACGAATTTTGAGTCCGGTAAAGTAAAGTTTACCCAGATTTTTATTTGACACCAGAGTCTCACAATTGATGCAGATAATTTTTATTTTGTATTTTTATCGTCTGACTATCCTGAGCTAATTAATTAAATCACTTCAACGCCAAAGAATTTTTTGTAGATGTATTTTAAAAGTTAATATATTAATTTTGTAAAAAACTCTATAACAAGGACCCAACATTATATTAAAATCAAATTTGGTGTTGGGCAGTGTAATATACGGTATTGAATCAAATACTATTTTCAATCATTTCATGATGGACAATTCAAATACATCACGATTAGCTTCTAAATTTCATACTATTGAAAAGAATACATTGATATTCATCGAAGTAAAAAAATTACAATAACACGCGTGTTATTGAAGTAACTACTTTTTTTCTCAGTGTAGGAAAGTGCATCATTCTGATATAAAAAACATGGTTGACTTTCATATATTATATCCTGTATGCTTCCACTCGAGTCTAATAGCAATATTGTTCGTTTCCATCGAATATCCCGGCAGTCCGTCAACTCGCCCGAGATAGTGATCGACTTGAGTTTAAAGCATGATCGCCAGGGGAATGCTTGTACAGGCGTACGATTTAACGAACAGGAGACGTTCATCCAGTTTCGGATAGCTCTCCATTTGTACGGAAGTTCGAGAGAAGCGGAGAGAGACTTGGGAGTGCGCTCCGTTTCGAGTAGTGTGCATCGGCACCGCTATACCTAATTAGACGTTGTTCGACGCCGAAGAGCTTTGACTGTTGCGCCCCCTGCGGACCGAAGAGAGAGAGAGAGAGAGAGAGAGAGAGAGAGAGAGAGAGAGAGAGAGAGAGAGAGAGAGAGGGAGATGGGAGTGAGAGGGCGGCTTCGCGCGTGTCGTCAGGAAAACTTTGATCTTCGTTAGTAATTATCGGATGAGGGTTTATTACGCTATGATTTACACACGCCGCGATGAGTACTCCTCCCATGCACAACGCGCTGCTCCATCCTCACTCGCATGCACTACGGGCGCGCGCATGCGTTCGCATCAACGAACTCGCTAGAATGTCAACAACACTGATGTAATGTATCGTGTAGCGCGGGGCAACGTGAAACTAACACGTGCACCCTGCGGCGAGATACTGTAATGGGTGCAATCTAATTCCTGCGCGTGTCATTCGCTTGTCACGCGGCTACCCAAATTCTTACCCTAACTGCGTCGGCACTTCGGGGATACGTTAAATCGATCCTTCTTAGACGGTCCTGTCCGACATAAGTTTATCCTCCCCACTTTGCACTTTTTAGAATATTCGTTATTTAGAGGGACTGATACACAAATTGTCAGATCAGCTAAACAATTGTAATAAATTTATTTAATTTGTTGTTTCACGATCGTAAATATTCGATACGAGTGAATATGCTCACAGCGCACAGTTTCGATCAGAGAAAAGACAAAGCAAATTTGCAAAATTTAACCTCTACGTTTCGATCCGGGTTTGGATCATTCTCAAGAGTATGCGTCTGAAAATATATATTGAATTAATATCTTTGTTATTTAACACGGAAAAGAACACTGTTAATAAAAGAACCCTTAAGACATATATTAATTCAATATATATTTTCAGACGCATACTCTTGAGAATGATCCATACCAGGATCGAAACGTAGAGGTTAAATTTTGCAAATTTGCTTTGTCTTTTCTCTGATCGAAACTGTGCGCTGTGAGCATATTCACTCTTATAATAAATTTATTCAGTGAATTGTTGAATTAAGGTGGAGTATCCCGAAAATGGGGCAAGTCCGTCTTTGAGAGTTAAAAATGCTTTCGAATCTTGTTTCAAGTGCTACGGCGCAAGAAAACAATTAGTACCAAGCCTGATATAAAATGCTTCTTATTGCATTAAATATATTGTTTAGTTTTATAGTTACCCATACAGTCGTATAGTAATATTTACGGGGCAAGTGCATCTTAGATGTTTTTCTCAATAAATTAAAAAATATACTATAAAAACGGGTTATTTAATGTAAACCTACATCGATATTTGTTGCACTTACCTAAAATAACAACACAGAATATATTAATAACTTGGAAACTATTACACGTTCAGGGTAACCTCAAAGTTGTACGTGTACCTCGCACGTGACTGTTTGGCATTGGTTGATTTAAGCGAGGAAAACACCTTTATTCTTGGGCGACATCTATGTCGAATAGTTCACTACCAGAGTTGGGCAAAAATCAACTAATATTTAAAAATGACTAATAGTCTGATTGATTGTTAGGCAAAACTTTAAAAAGTCAGTTAAAACATTCTGATTAGTTAGTCATAACTACATGGTACTAGTTAGTCACAACTCTAAGTAATCGTTAGTTATTGCTTATTAGTTATGATTAATCATTAGTTAGTTTAAATGATCAGTCATCAATCTTCAGTCCTCAGTCACTATTGTGCGTTTAACATACCTTAATATGTAAACTTAACCTATATCGGAATTAGCAGTGACCGAACGTGACATAATCTGTATTTTATATGTTTGTAAACTAATAGGCTATTTTATGTTGTTATTATTATGTCTTATTTTAACTTATAACCATTTTTAGTCATTAGTCATGGTGAAATTCTGATTGCGTATTTAGTCATTAGTTATGCCATTATAGTCAGTATTCAATATTCATCCTTAATAAAAATTTAGTCATTATTCATTAGTCATTACGCTGAAATACTTATGTAGTCATTACTCATAGTCACGCTCAAGTATTTACTTAGTCATTAATTATTAGTCACTTTTGTAGAGCTCATGAAGTTATTAGTCAATAATCATAATTGTGACTAGCGTTTGCCCAACTCTGCTAACTACATCAATAAATACAAGCTAGAGAAATTTCGTTCATATTCTAATAAAAATAACCAACTATAACGCACTTACCCCACTCCACCTTATATTACTATTGCATCAGGTCAAAAAAATTCGACAATACTGATACAGAGGAAGTGCTAGTGTAAAGCCACAAATTAGTGCTTTAATAGTTGAAATTTTGTGCATAATTGTGCACGATCAATGAATTCACTGAAGCAGCACCGTAATTTTAGACAAATACGCAGAACTAATCGAAATTGGAAGGTAAACGGAAAAATTCAAAGGTAGTGATTATCGATGGGATTTAGCAAAAGTTAAATCCGAGAGATTTCACCACCCCCAACGATTACCGTAACAAATGTACGCAGTTACGCAATACGAACAACTATTATTGTAAATTAATTAAGCGTGTATTGAAGCGGTCAATAGCGCGATTATGTCGATAACAGAAGTGGAATTGTTAATAACGTCTGACAAAACTAATCGTTACTAACATTCTCGCGCAGCTACCGTCGACCGTGTATTCATCAGGTTAAATATCATTTATCATATGATCATAATGGAAGCTTTATTCGAAATGTCGGCTGGGAATGTGTAATGCATTTACGGCGAATGTCATGATTAACCTGTATTTCTACGCAAGCACTGCTCTTGTTTAAATCCGTATAATACGAAAATACCAGAAAACTGATGTATCATTTATTTAAATTAAAATCTCAGATGTCTCTACGTATTTCAGCAGTATTAATCATTGGACTTTAAGAGGATTTCTGATCTTTTATTTTCGGCACAATCGCATTTGCTGTGACATAATTATAGGACAGCGGTTTTCGTGTTTTTTTTTTTAGTTCACACTATTAACACTATAACTTTTCACCAACTTTGTGGCTAGATGATTAAACAGATAGGAAAATTAGTACATTAAATGCAAAACAGCAAAAACATTTAAAGGATTTATAAATATATTGTATTATTTCCGGTTTGCTATAATTATTAAATAACAAAATGAATATCCAGACATTTCCTCTGGCTTGAAACCTGTAAGTTTTATCTTATAATGGCATATGCATTCGCAACGTTACTCAAACTGGCACACGATAAAAATTTGCATAATCAGCCACCGGTTTGCCAATTCAATAAATTATTAATTATACTGTTATTCCAGGAAGTCGGTCAAACTATCGCGGTACAGTTGCAAAATCAAGGTTAACACTGCTACATATTTCACAACGAATTATATCGATAAGAAGTTGTCCTGCTGCAAGTTCGAAGCAAGCGTATCGAATAATTTTACCAATTACGCTTCGGGTAACCGACGATAAACTGATAACGTCGGGGGACTGCACGGTCGGCTTGCTTTGCCCTCGAAAACTAGTAGCACCGAGTTTATTTCTAGTCATTTTATCTTAACGCATCTATCCTGCTAAGGTAGTTGATACCTACAGGAAATCAGAAGTTATGGGCTATGAAAATTGGAACACGAAGTCGCGATGTTGCCATGTAGAAAATTACATCTGCTTGTTTTATTAATCGTGATGAATGTTAGGGGAAATCATTATTTATCTTCTTCACAGTCCTCCGCGTCGTTTCGGTTTCTTTAGAAACTCTCGCCTCGGACTGCGTATCTGTTAATTGGATTAATTGATCGAGTGTACGGCTGTGCGAATGCACACGGCATGCAAAACGAGGAACGAATCGAAAAGGAAGAACAAATTTGTTCTGATGTGAAATTTATCAGTGATTGATTTACTGTTTCATCGTTGCCAGCATTTTATAGTGTCATTTGTGGTAAATTTTTCAATAAACAATATATTGAAACCGCTTGCATAGGTTACCTATTCTAGATTAAAAAGATCCATTTTTAAATGCAAAACTAGCCACTCTGTATTCTTATCATTTATTCAGCAGTGTGTCTAAAGTATCGAGATTTGCAAATTGACATGATTTCAAAATACGTTTCTCATGCTGTGGGTTTAATAGTTCGGTCAAGATAGAATGTATCAATGTATATTGCTTATAAACATATTCTTAAATATTAAAATATTCAACAGCCAGACTGATGCAATGTTTTTTTATGATGCTACACTTTGCATCACTGTCACGAATGCATAAAATCCTCTGACGATGACACTTTTATTTCCTTTCGACCACGAGAAATCAGTCAATGAAAGAAATACAGTGGTCGAAATTTCTATAAAGTCATCTTTATTTTTTTTGTATAGCGTCGAGATTAAATTGAATATCTTTTGGATGATTGGTTCTTTGTTATCATAATTTGCCAGACAAGAAATAACACTCAGAGAGTCAGAAAAAATTAAGACTTTGTGGCAAGGAGAATTAACGGTAAGCTCCAGGGCCGATTTAATAGCAAACGCTTCGCTGTAGAAAATAGAGCATAGGTCATGGAGGTTGTATAGTACATTTTTATCAGGAAGGATAACTGCACATCCAGAACCCTCTTTACTTTTGGAGGCGTCGGTGAAAATGTGTGTATAATCAGGGTATTTCTGGGAGAATTCATAGAAAAGGACTTCAAAGATTTGGGGATTACAGTGGTCGAAATTTCTATAAAGTCATCTTGTTTTTCATAGATATTTTAAAAATATCACCATTTTTGTTGATTTGCCTTCTGTCTTGTAGACACTCGGATAGAGGGACTGCGTACTCTACACCGCTATGTTTACTATTTACGTTTTTCTTAATTTTTTTCTGTGTGGTGCAGAACACAAGTGCGAAGTTTCTATAAAGTCACTTAATGTTTCTCTGTATTCTGAGCAGAAAATTACGGAAAACTGCAAATATTCTAAAAGTATTAGTTTTAGAACTCACAGAAATCCTGTTTGTTATAATTTGATTCACGTGCATGAGAATGCCGAGAGGAAAAGTACTAACAAGTGAAGAAAACGCATCAATCGATGCTTATAAAGATATGGCCTGCTCTAATCACGCAATTGCTAAGAAAACTAATCGGTCATATACTGTGATTAATGATTATATCAATTTACGTGAAAATTACCGGAAAAAATCATCATAAAGGTAGTAATAAAAAATAGTCAAAGAGACAACATTCAATATTAATGAGTTCTGCAGCTAAGGAAAGGAAAAATGCAGCACAATTTCGAGCTGAATTAGAGCTCCCAATAACAACAAGACGTGTGCAACAACTTTTAAATTCTTCTGGAGAAAAATACAACGTAAACCAGGCCTTAAAGAAGTACATAAACCGGCCCGCATTGATTTCGCACGGGCACAAAACACAGTGACTTTATAGAAATTTCGACCACTGTACGTCCTCCACCTCAGTTTTTGCAAAACTGCATGCGCCCTTCACGAGTGTACAAACGGACGTAAGCAAGTGCACAGTAAATTATGTTACGTATGCGACGGCGTATAAGATCTGCAGATTGCATCAACATGACATTTCCTCTCGGGGAATGATTACAAAAAGAGATGATAGTAGAAATGTACATTGAATGACAGTTGTGGATGGACATTTCGTAGCGATTCATTAAGAAATCACGTTCTTACTACTGATACTGGACTGGTGAGCGCCAAAGCGAAAGAGAAAGATAAAGAGAGAGAGAGAGAGTGAAAGAGAGTGAGAGGGGCACTCTAAACGTAGGATAGTGGATCGAGTATAGTGACTGGGGGCGGGGGATGAAACTCGATACCGAATCCTGGTGTGATTAACGATGTTTCACGCTCGCTGGACGTCGGTTCGCGGACGCTCGGAAGGATTTGCGACTCACGAGATTTTCCTGGAGCATCGACCTCTCTATCCTGGCACCAGGATACCAAGAGAGGCCTACAGCCTCGATGGAAGCTCGTGCACGACTTTCTCGTAAGACGCGGTCGTTGGAATTCTTGCTAGTAGTAAACACTTTTTACGAGATACTTTGGAAATCTTCATAAATCCGGGAATGTCATGGCGAATTTGCTTTATGAGGGTTCAAACTTGTCACGAGGCCGCGTTTCTCAGGGTGTTTCGGTGAAATACGGTCTGCTACGCATTTCCCGTGATTTGAAATTTATTCTCGCCGTTCGTCAACGGGCTGTCTCATTAAATCAACGTTGTAAATACAAACGATCCCGAGTCGAACCCCGATGAATTATTTCGGTGTCGTAACCGTGAAACGTTTCGCCTGACGACGGATAAGGGATGGTTCCACGACGGAAACAGCGACATTGTAAACAACTAGCTTCTTTTGACTGTCATAACACAGTACTCAATCTGGGGATGCGTATCTTGATGAGATAACGACATGAAGAACTTCCAGTTTGAGAGGTAATATCAATTATTCTTGTGTCCATTTCGTGTTCATTTTCCTCGAAGATATTTTTTAGTGATGTGGCAGGCAGAAAACTGAAAGTCCGCTTTTCCTAAAAAATGCTGCAAATTCAAAACGTCTCCAAAAACTTCCAATAATTTTTATCGTAACAGACGGTAATTTCATTTTCTTAATAATTTTAATGATCTGCCATAAATGCATCAAATCTAAAACTCACTTGAACCTTAGGGTGGATTTATAGTGGAGCTTCGAGCATCGATGCTAGCGGCGCGGTGAAAAGAAACCAACATTCGTGACAACATTTCGACGCTTTACTAATAAAAAAGTACATATGTATTTTCTGTGTTTTTCTTTTTTTTCACCGCACAGCTCACCTCGCTGCTCCACTATAAATCCATACTTAAACTAGATCATTGCGCAAGAGGTTAGCATCCCTCTAAAATAATCTTTCTCTCAAAAAATCCCCGAGAACCAAACTATAAAAATAATTATTTAAATAAAAATAAATTTTTTGAAAACACCACGTTTTTAAAATGGACTAAAAAGTATAGAATAATTTTTCCCAGCCCCCTACAGACTCCTAACCACGTACAGATAATCCTGAAAATTTGTGATTGCGAATTTTTAACAGCTAAGTTAGTTTAAAATCAATTGCAAAATTTGCCACCGAACAGACAGACAAACAAACAAGCGAGCTAATAAAAACGTGGTAGAATAAAATTAGTGGAACTACCGCGGGTCGGAACGGACCCGAGCGTCATCGGTAGGGCTAAAATGGAGTTTACCCACGGCCCCGGTGTCGAATGGAGGAAACATATTCCAGCGTGACTTCCGGTAACGCATATGCTGACACTGCCGCGGCGCAGGAGTATAAATTCCGCGGAATGCCATACTTAATTGAGCCGGCGACAGGACACAAGGGGATAATTGTACACGTCCGCGAATGTTCGCAATAGAGTATAGGAACGATTGTTCCCGGAACCCTACCGTGCGTCACCGGGGATACTATATTCCCGCGCAGCTAACGATAAACTCTTTTATCCCCCTTCCTTTTCCGTGGCTTCTCTCCCAGAGAAGCCGAGTTTGGTTCTCACGTAGGAGAGGAATTCGCCAAGACGAATGCTCGACTACTGGACTGCAAGGGTTCTCGCGGCATAGCTAAGCCTCGAGACCGGTAATTAATGGCCGGCCATTATAGTCTTTAATATCTCGCGCATGAAGTTCGCGCGTACGGTTTTCTGTTACAGTGAAACGTGCTGTGGGTTTTCGTTGGCCGGCCACAACGTGAAACTGGTATCCACGTAACGAAACCGTTTGTCTAACATGCCCAGATTTTCGCCCCGATATAGTCCCCCAGGCCGGCCGACGGTTTTTCGGGACATTAGTCTTCCGTCCCTGGATAACAGGTTACCAAGGACCTGCACACGACACCCGACTTCCTCGTTCGGACACATCCTTTGCATTTTCGAATGCATTCAACAAAGACGTTGGGAGATCGGTCGTGGATAAAATTAAGTGGACCCTTTTAAAAATATTTTTTTCTCAAATTGAACCAATTTCTTCCGTTTAGTGAAAGAAATTTTTTTGGAACTGCTATTGCTCAGAATTTATTATTATTTATTTATTTTGAACGGACCGAGGTCCATTTAAGCAAATGTTTACAATAGAACAAAGACAACATAAATTACTAAGAAAGGACATGCATAAAAAGAAAACAGAAACTATTGGTATAAAGGCACTGATATTTCACGTTAATCCTGCGTAACTTTTTTTTGAAAGTTTGTATCGACCCATCAAAATAGTCAATACTGTTATATAGGGTGTTGGAGTTCGCAATAATTCGATTTATAGGATTTATTAATCCATATGCGGATTTGCATTTAAGTGTTTGAAAACCTGCTCGAGGTCTCAAAACACGTTCAGGTGCGTAAAAATTGATTTGCATAAGGAGAGAGGTACAATCTATATGGTTATTAATTAAATTAAAAATAAAGCTCTGGTCGGATACTCTTCTGCGAGCAGACAGTGTTTCCAGGTTGACTATGTTTAATATTGTGGAGTAATCGTGATCAAAGATTGACATAGGATTATTAATCTTATAAGAGCAAAACCTGAGAAATTTATGCTGCACTCTCTCTAGCATGATTTCGTAATTTAAGCTATTCGAAGACCATATAACTGAAGCAAATTCCAACTGGGGACGGACAAGGGCAATATATAGCAATCTAATTGTGTGTATTGAGTGGAAATCAGTAGAAAAGCGTAGTATAAACCCGAGTGTTCTTGATGCGGAATTAACAATGTTATGAATATGTTTGGAAAAGTTCAAGGTTGAGGAGAAATGAATACCTAAGTCCTTTACCTCACTTATTGAGGAGAGAATACAATCATTGAGACGGTAAGGATATGTGAATGGTAGAGAGCGACGGGAAGACCGCATAACATGGCATTTTTCAATATTGAGTTCCATACCATTCTTGCAACACCACTCACTAAAACGATCTAGGTCTGCTTGTAATCTGGAAGCATCATCATAGGACGAGATGCTGCAGAAGATTTTTAAATCGTCTGCGAATAGTAGGTACTTAATTTGGAGGGAATAAAATACAATATCAACAACCTCAAAATTTCTGAAAAAATTGTTGTTTCTTGCTACAATAATTCCCTTCCTTGAATCATAAGATATTTTCTTTTATTGTCAACTATATTTGCTAGATTTTTAAAACTCTTCGCACAGAACGTTCCAGTTTATTTGATTGAATTTTATTGGTGGTCGACAATTACACGTCGAATGTTGTCGACTAAGAACATTAATCATGTATAGCGATATTGCAGAAAACATTGACCAAGAAATTAGTAAAAGTTAATTGAACCAGTTCCGTCGCGTCAGTATGTGCGTACACATTTGTGGACGATTGTGGATATAAAATTAAAATCACCGGCTATCGATCGAGGACTGTAATTACATTAGGACATGTAACACGATTTCATTTATACTGATTCGGGATCATTCTGAATATTCCATATTTTATTGGTCAAAAGCGGGAGTTTAAAAATAACACAATGCTGCAGAAAAACCTGGAAAACTCCAGCCGACAGAAAGAAATTGGAGATCTTTCATAATTGTATAATTGCAGTTTGAATCAACAGGAACAAGACCAGCAAAAGAACACCAGACTTCATTTGTCTCTTTGGAATTCGTTTGAACTTCTCTTCTCCAATTTCCTGGGGATATTAAAATGAAATTATGTAACAATAGTAAATTGACTGAAATGTCGCTATTCGGATGATGAAGACTCAAATAGATATATATATATATATATATATATATATATATATATATATATATATATTTCCCCAGTTTCCCTCTCGAAAATCTTTCAAATTCAAACAACACCGCCGACACCAAACATTTCTTTGTATTGAGATAACAGTGAATTTAAAGATTAGGATCTCCCCGTTAGAAGAATCTCTGCAAACACTTGGAACAATCGAAGCCCCGGACAGGTGCGCTGCAACAATGGGTCAGAGTTTATTTTCCACATTATCAAAGATTTTCGTGGTCGGTTGCAACGGGAATATCCTCAGACGGCCAGCTATATAATATGCTAGTATCACGATTCGAACAGTTCGAACAATTGAAACTCTCGACAGGTGCGTCGAGTTGCAACAATGGGCCAGATGTTATTCTCCAGGTGATTTGTTCAGTTCCGTTGCATCGACAAGGTCGGCGACTGGCGAATTTGCAGCAGCGAGTCTACAGTCTGCAGAGACTGATTGATATAACAGTTGATACGCAAACATATCAGGCGCGCGGTTGCTTTTCTAATAGCCCCGCCGACCTTTACGCTGTCCAATAACGTTGCCAGTCAATAATTGTCTTCCGGTGAAGTTTATTGGCCTGCTTCGCGAACGATCGCCCAACGGCTACATTCCTCAACGTCGATGCACTATAAACCCGTCAATGTTTCAAGCACCGTTGCCAACGGCAGCTTCGACTTTTTTACCGTGACGAGCCTGACAATTCCGATCACATTCCCAAATGCAAGATTAAACAGTTAGGGGAGACCCAGAGTAATCGCGGTCAACGCAATGATGGTGTCGGTATTATCATTACAAAATCGTATGTTTTTTTATTTTTCTTGTGTGCACGGTCCCCGCTTAACTATTGATCAACAGTGAAAAAAAACAAGCTTCATTTTCCAGCGTGATAGATATATTATAGTATCTTTTTTCTTTATGGGAAATAAAAATTGTCTACATCGATTGCAAGAAATAGAAACCAAACTGAATGTTATTTCTTCCCTTAATGATTTTAATAGAGGAGAAATCATACATCGATATCTTCAATTTTAAAAGTTTTCCAACAATTTCGAATTTCATCTACTCAATTTTGCTATGTATGCATAAAGATACGCAGTCTATATAGATGTAAGCATTAACCCTTTGCAGTCGGAGCTATTTTAACTCGAATATTAAATATTCCTTCGAACCTAGAATAATTCCATTGTATATGATTTTATCATTTTATAGATACGAATTGATTAGATAGCAACATATTTGATAATGTAAACAATATTTTGAACAATGGTACAGCAATTTTTAGTGATGACTCTGAACACCCCTCGACTACTAAGTATGTTTTTTATTTTTCTTGTGTGCACGGTCCCCGCTTAACTATTGGTCAACAGTGGAAAAAAAACAAGCTTCATTTTCTAGCGTGATAGATATATTATAGTATCTTTTTTCTTTATAGGGAAATAAAAATTGTCTACATCGACTGCAAGCAATAGAAACCAAACTGAATGTTATTTCTTCCCTTAATGATTTTAATAGAGGAGAAATCATACATCGACATCTTCAATTTTAAAAGTTTTCCAACAATTTCGAATTTCATCTACTCAATTTTGCTATGTATGCATAAAGATACGCAGTCTATATAGATGTAAGCATTAACCCTTTGCAGTCGGAGCTATTTTAACTCGAATATTAAATATTCCTTCGAACCTAGAATAATTCCATTGTATATGATTTTATCATTTTATAGATACGAATTGATTAGATAGCAACATATTTAATAATGTAAACAATATTGTGAACAATGGTACAGCAATTTTTAGTGATGACTCTGAATCACCCCTCGACTACTAAGGGTTAAGTCTGAATCTTTTTCACAGTTTAACTTGATATATATATATGAAGGTAACAAGGGTGCCCCAGAAAGAGGATAGGAGAAAGAAGGGGTGAATGCCGACAAGGGAAGGACCGCAAGTGTCCGACTTCGATTTTGATAATCTTTTGTGAGACGATGGTATATGGATCCCTAATGATGTCTGAAAAATATTAGCTGTAGTTACTCAATAGTTTTAAAGATATAAACAATTGAACGTTCACGCAACTTCGTGGAACTTCGAAAACTTGAGTAAACAAGGTATGAAAGTTTAATTGTTTATATCTTTAAAACGATTGATTAACTGCACCTAATATTTTGCAGACATCATTACGGATCCATATACCATCGTCTCACAAGAAATTATCAAAATCCTTCGCTTGTGAGATGATTATTTTCGTGTCATTAATGAAAAATGCGGACCAATTGGAGCGCGGCCTCAGCAAACGAATTCCGACTCGGCCAACGAGAACGCTGAGAAAAACCGGTCCAGATGGTTTTGCAGTTCAGGTAGAAAATTTGTATGTTACTTAAAGATCCCTGGTCTGGTAATTATTGGGATATAATCGATCATCGTTTCGAGTATCGATCGATAAAACGGCACTTGTGCAAGAATAAAGATTCCCACAATATTTAGCCGGTGGTCTGAGAGGCCAGGCCATTCCCGTTTCAGCCGAACACGAAAATCTTCGATCTCGTTGGAGCAACGGTACAGTTATCCCGTTTCGTATGTGGGACGAGTGCACCACAGCACGTGGGCATCG
>CM052286.1:2293984-2317199 GCA_028455765.1 Lasioglossum oenotherae | reverse complement strand
AAAAATTAAATAGCGTTCTTTTAAACTAATTTTTTACATGCGCTTTTTTCAGTATTTGCAAGAGCTATTTCCAAGCTAACGAACTTGGCCGTATTTTGTTTGATCTCACAACTTTTTACGGCCACAAGAACTTGGCTCCTGTTTACAGAATGTTTTTGTTGGGATTCATATTACACATTCATATTAACGAACTTTACATTTCATATCGTCATCTAATACAACACCAAAACACAACCAATACAGCATTGAAAATGTTTCTTCCGTTTCTGACCTTGTCGGTCTTTCATATGATACACATAAACATATACAGCATTCCATTTAAAAACATTGTAGGTCACCTTCATTTAATTTTATCGAAATGTTGTTTGTAGACTTGCAATCATTTTATCGTATTTCTGGGACTGCACTTCGTGGGCGGAGGCTCGAATCGCCGCTGATATACGTGACCTGTTAATTACTAGTTTTTCTCGCGTTGGCGCGTGACTCTCCGAATTAGCGGTGCATCTGTCTGGTCGATCCGACAATGAGGGAAGTGCATTCTTACATCCAGGAAAGCGTACGTCATGCGTAACGAGACTACGTGACGTGACATACGGTATAAAACAGCGCAGCTTACGAATCCGAGGCGTAGCTGGTCTCTCGCTTTCTCGCTCTCTCTCTCTCTCTCTCTCTCTCTGGCGGGCGTCTGAAAACAAATGCTGCGAAGCCTATGAAGTTGTTAGTCACGCTTCTTAGAGTTGTCTGGCTCGTTGACCGCCTCCTTTATTCTCTTCCAGTTCGTTATCGTCGAGTGGCAATTCGACTGTCTTTAATTACGGGTGCCGGGCCGACCTGGCAACCGGCCTGATTGGAAGAAAATTTCACGTTTAAAATTCCTTGTCGCGGATGATTTACGCGGGACCTTCAGGCACCGAAAGAATTCCTTTCAGCTGGAATGCCGAACGTCGGAACTTCTGCTCACCGCATACTCCGTAAATTAAATCGAACGTTCAATTCGATATTCCCTGACTATCGCCTCGGACAGGAAATACCTTATGGATTACCGGTGGTACAGTCCGCTCTCCCAAACTCGCCCGGCACCAACGTTTGTAATCCTCTTCGATCGGCTTCTGCTCTTCCCGGAAGAGAGCAACGCGCGCGAGGCGCACCTTCAGGCATCTGAATCCTGCCTCGTACTTACAGGCCAGTGATTTGCAATTCCCTATGGTTACCAGGTGTGGACAAAACGATCAAATCATTTCTATTCTTTCCTTACATTGGCGACGCTGAGGACGTTTCCTTTACTCGAACAGTTCACCGATATTCTTATCGATAAGGGTCTGGCAATAGGGAAGTTACATTCCTCTCTAAATTTTCTTTCGACGGAGGTACTTCCTCACTGATTGGTGCATAGAAGCAATACCGGTGTTGATGAAATGTGAAGTTTCAATTCGATTGCATCAGTCTGTCGGATGCTATGGCATACCAACCGTGGCAGCGTGGTATAACAAATTCGAAACTCGTCTTCCTTCGCCATGCACATCAGTGAAATTCTTACGGCAGTTCTCGAATGGTTTACACCGTTTAATAAGTACTTGGGCAATTTGTTCATACACGTACACTGAGAAAAATTAAGTAGTTACTTCAATAACACGCAAATCGTGATGTATTTGAATTGTCTATCATGAAATGATTGAAAATAGTATTGGATTCAATACCGTATATCATTATTCGTAATATTTCTTTTTTTCCTTCAATCAGATATGTTGTTAAAAAAATTTGAGGAATGTATTGATTTATACTGGAATTGGTTGGAGGCCATATCTTATTTTTTTGAAAACATTGATGGTCAAGCTATTGGCTTACATGATTGGCGGAAGTTAGTTTTGCTATTGAAATTCAATAATATTAAATATTAAAATAAGTTGATATGATATTGGCACTATTCAATAGTACATCTTATTGAATCAACATGTATTTTTTTTGTTTCGACAGGATTTTTTCTCAGTGTATAACATCTACAATTTCAAGTATTTTGTTTTTAGAAAATTACATCGTATGGTCCAAGTATAACAGAAAATATATCATGCAAAATCTCAATGCAAAACATGTACACTGAGAAAAAAATCCGTATATTAAATAAATACCGTATATTATTATTCGTAATATTTCTTTTTTCCCTTCAATCAGATATGTTGTTAAAAAAATTTGAGAAACGTATTGATTTATACCGGAATTGGTTTGAGGCCATATCTTATTTTTTTGAAAACATTGATGGTCAAGCTATTGGCTCACATGATTGGCGGAAGTTAGTTTTGCTATTGAAATTCAATAGTATTAAATATTAAAATAAGTTCATATGATATTGGCACTGTTCAATAGTACATCTTATTGAATCAACATGTATTTTCTTTTGTTTCGACAGGATTTTTTTCTCAGTGTATAACATCTACAATTTCAAGTATTTTGTTTTTAGAAAATTACATCGTATGGTCCAAGTATAACAGAAAATATATCATGTAAAATCTCAATGCAAAACATGTACACTGAGAAAAAAATCCGTATATTAAATAAATACCGTGTATTATTATTCGTAATATTTCTTTTTTTCCTTCAATCAGATATGTTGTTAAAAAAATTTGAGAAATATATTGAGTTATACTGGAATTGGTTCGAGGCCATATCTTATTTTTTTGAAAACATTGATGGTCAAGCTATTGGCTTACATGATTGGCGGAAGTGAGTTTTGCTACTGATATTCAATAGTATTAAATATTAAAATAAGTTCATATGATATTGGCACTGTTCAATAGTACATCTTATTGAATCAACATATTTTTCGTTTCGACAGGATTTTTTCTTAGTGTATATGTAGAACAGTTCTTCGGGAATTCCGATCGACTGACTCTGATTAGAATTGTATGAAATACTCCTCACAGCACTTCGAGGATTTATGAGAATCATTAAGAGATAAGCACTGCAGAAGACCACAGAGAATTAGCTTCTCGTTTTTCCAGAACTGTTTAAAGTAATTTTTTCCAAGACAGGATGCGGAACCTGTTTCATGAAACACCTTAACGAAGATACAAATAAATAAGAATGCCAGTGATTTTTATACTCGCACAGATGGTACCATTTAGCTCCAATTATATCAATTTTCCTGAACAGATTTTTAGTGACACTTTATCTAGATCTTGTGACCGATTAAACAAGCTTGGATTGATATTAATCGCCAGAGAAACTTTGGATTTAAACGGATTTTGTCAAATGGTCGGTCAATGTGTTAATAGGTTAGAAGAGCGGTGAATTTTCAAGAAGATTACCGAATCGATCGCCATTCTCGATCCCGATGCGGACGTAATGCTCGGTTTTCATTCGACCTAAGACTACCTTCGGCTTTCTGCACGCGTCGCGCATTTATCACCAAGCTACAGTCCCTCTAATTGGATGCCAATAATTTTTATGTTTCACGTCGGAGAATAACTTGTGGAACCGGGAGATAATGAAGAATAGCTCTAGGAACAGAGGCCACGGGGATTGCTAACCCTAGATAGAATTCCACTCGACCCCAGAAACCCCTCCGTGTCAATTTATTATCCTCTTTGCGTCAATATCAATATGTTACCGCGATTGGTTTATCACCGATATAAAATAGTATTATTCTGACCAGTGAATTACTTCACGCTGTTATCCAAATTGTCCTTGTTATTCCCGACAACGCGATGGTGTGCAGCTAGAATAAAATAAATTTTTTAAAAATAGCACGTTTTCAAAATGGACTAAAAAGTATAAAATAATTTTTCCTAGCCCCCTACAGACTCCTCGCCACGTACAGATGATCCTGAAAATTTGTGATTGTGAATTTTGAACAGCTACGCAAATACTTGTAAGATTTAAAATGGAAAAAAGGGGGATAGGATAATAGTAAGGAGTGTAGAGAGTAGCAGCCGTTGAGAAATCTCACATAACAGTTCATATCATTTGCGAAGCAATAAAATTTTTAGTAATTTGGGTCAACTATTCATGCATCAATTATCTATTGCATGCGCCCCACGTTTTTCGTTTTAAATCTTACAAATATTTGCTTAGCTGTTAAAAATTCACAATCACAAATTTTCAGGATTATCTGTACGTGGTTAGGAGTTTGTAGGGGGCTAGGAAGAATTATTTTATACTTTTTAGTCCATTTTAAAAACGTGGTGTTTTCAAAAAATTTATTTTTATTTAAATAATTATTTTCTGCTTTTTAGTCTTGTATGTGTGAAATTTTACAATCGATTTTGAACATTTTGATGAGATTATAACAGAGAGATGTAGTAAATTTCAGACGGTATTCCAACCGCGTCCTATCGAAAACAAACGCCGTGGTAAAATGTCAAAGATAATAAGGTTCGACCGAAAATCTCGGTGTAACTGTCCTTTCGATTGGTAACAAACATTACAGTATAATAATACGTAGTAACATTGTAAACACGGCACGGAGCTCAAACGAACACTGAGCTCCTTCGGTGCGAAGCGGGTCAGTGGAGTGGGGATGAGTCAGAGTGGGACCGCGTAGTGGAGTAGGGAGCGCTGGCGCGCGAAGTGGGGATCGCTGAACGCGATTATGTACTACCGAGCGTCCCGCGGCGAGGGACGAGGGATTAATTCGTTTTTGAATAATGCATTGTCATCCAGTTGTGAGCTATGTTTAAAATTTAAAGCCTCTAGCTCATCGGGAAGTTAGTTTAAAATCAATTGCAAAATTTGCCACCGAACAGACAGACAAACAAACAAGAAAGCGAGCTAATAAAAACGTGGTAATATGCTCAAATATCACCTCGATATATGCAGAGGACTTGCAGAGATCTTTAATTTCGTTCCATTAAATCTGAGAAAAGTGTAGCCTATTTTTACCACGCTTATATTATTTTGCCGAGTTGTCGTTGTATACGTCAAATCTTGTAATCGAATTTTCAACCACTTCCCGATGAGCTAGAAACTTGAAACTTTAACCCTTTGCACTCGGTCCCCCCCCCTCTGGGGCACCACTAAAAATTAATGTACCATTATTCAAAATATTGATTAGATTATTAAATATATCGGTATCTAATCAATTATTAAACATTTAGGTATTGTACGAGGTATTATACCAATTTCATATTTGTAAAATTTAAAATAATCATAGGGAATGGAAATATTCTAGATCGGAAGAAATGTTTAATTTTCCAGTTAAAATAGCTCCGAGTGCAAAGGGTTAAACATAGCTCAGAACTGGATGACTGAATTGGATGAAATTAAGAAAAAAACTGTGCGTTTTTTCTCCTTTTTAGTGCATTGTAATATAAGCGTGACACCGATATAAAACATTTAAGACCAGAAATTTAAGACAAAGTATGAAAGAACGTAGATTAATAAGGATCATGAGAGGCCAAGAATTTTATGGAAACTACATTCAAGCGCTCCAAAGCAGATAACAAAGGATTCTAGCTGAAAAAAATAGAATTATAAGCGCATTCCAGCAGAGTTCTCAAAATTAATTATGTAGCTTCGTGTCTAAAATGAACACTTTCAACAGGAAATGTCTTTTAAGAGAGAAGTACTGCCGATATTTTCCGCGAAAACTTCAAAAAGAATTTTATATGTCATCTTGTAAGATATATTTTCTGCATCATTCTCCGTCGTTCATTTGCAAGTATCAAAATTTCGCAGTACTGAAAAACAAGTTTCGAGGAAGCGCATCATTCTATCAATGAAACAACTTTCAATCTGCTTTAAGTGTTCGAATTACGCTTCTTGCAGCTGGCTCGCGGAAGGATGTTTCCTGACATTTACGACGCTATTAAGAAACTCAGTTTTGAAGACACGTCATATCCCGTAAGCTCGGTAAAAGGATGTTGCACATTCTTAGCTTGTTCGTGTATACTGATCATCCCTGCAAACTTGGAATTTGTTGAATATTGATACATCCATCAAGAAAATCCATTAACTACATATCAAACATTTTGCATTTCGTTGTTCTACTATCCTGTAAAAAAGAAAGGGTACGAATACTTTGTTAATGCACTGTCAGGCGTAATTTCATCTTTCCCGTATTTTCCATTAAAATCGTTATTAAAATTGCCATTCACGTTGTATATCGTAGCGTACTTTAACATTAAAATAAATATTAAAAAATGTGAAATAAACGTCATTTTTACTATCTGTGAATGCTGACGGGTATTCGAAAATGTGAAATAAATCTTCGTTATCTGTGTTATAAAATCGGTATGCAATTTCTGTTTGATTGCCATTGAGGGTTTTCCATTCATGCACAAATGAAAGTAGTTACCCCCCGTTGTTCTGTACATTTTAATGGAAACTGTTAAAAAATCGCTGTTTAGAATTATTCCCCGAGGCGATTCGAGCAATATGAAAAATTCTTTGAATATATCAAACTGAAGTCTTGTGACAAAATTTAATAATCAAAAGAAATTCCACACAGTGGAGCATACATGAGATAATTATAAATACAATTTACGGATTTGTTCATAACATTTGTACACGATATCGATTCTACAAGTTAGAATAAATCCTCAGCCAAGTAAATTCGATACACTAGCTCGCGCATACAAATTATGAATACAATTCATTGGTGTCAACAGCATTTATCCAAAACATCGTTCCACGCGGTTAAGATAAATCCGCGAGTGAGAACTCACACGAGGGAATTCGCTAATTAAGAACGCCGCTTCCACGCTCGGCTATAATATAGTCCCCATAAAACGAAATCGAGTAAACAGCATAATCTCGTAGTAGCACTTTCGCGGTCAACAGTATGTAACACAGAGGCTCTCTCAGTGGTCGCAGCCGATAAGAGTTTATTCTCGCCATAAAATTTTCATACTTTCACAGTTTACTGACATGCCGGCAAGTTCTCGGGTGGATTGAATTATTAGCTATTCCACTGTGTGGATGATGTACATAAGGCTGTGGAGAGGTTCGAAGGAGGAAGTACGAGAGGAAGGTGAAGGACTTCGAGGAGGGCGGTTACGCGAGTAAAGTAATCGATTCCGTGCTTGCGGAATCTCCGGAGCAAAGTCCGACCGTCGCGCGTTACGGGACTCTCTCTCTCTTTCTCTCTCTCTCTCGCCTCTCGATTACGCGATGTGAACAACCTTCGTCTATTGGAGCTGATGTAAGTATTACATGCTCGTTAGCGGCGGAACGCGAACGTGAACGTGAACGGGAGTGTGAACGTGAACGCGCGCAGCTGTGCGTCGCATTGTGCTGTTACAAGCGCGGATGAACCTTGCGGGAAGTGTCGATGCCATTCTTCCTGCTCGCGTTACCGGAAAGATTCGAAAAACCGCGATAGCATTCGAACCGCGATATATGTATTGTGTTCGAAAATTATACCGTTCCGTGATACATACTTACATACATCTGCTAGCGCCGCCACCAGAACGATTCAATTACAGCTAACCCTCGCATAACCGGGCTACTTTGTTCCGATGATATCTGACGCCGAGTTACGTAAATCGCGTTAGCTGCCACGTAATCAAAGGAACGCACGGTGTCGCGAAATGCCTATTTTTTGGACAAAAATCAATAACTTTCGTCCTGTTCGTGATAGAGACATGAAACAAAATGGGTTTTCTTCTTTATATTGAAAGCAATCTCAATATGATGTTATCATAAATATAGTCATTTATTTAAACAATAAAAAACGATTTTAATAAACTAAATTTAATTTTTTTGCGCGTTATTAGAAACATCTCGACGTGCGTGTCTCGACAATTGTCAAATTAATACCAGATATGAATGATCCTTCAAAAACCTTGGTTCTGGGATGCCTTAAATTTATTATAGGCAAGAGATTTAAGATACGGACGCACCGGAACGTGCTATTTTCTAGATTTTCCGGATTATCATTCTAATTCACCTAATAAAGGAAGTCAGGGCTCAAAAATTACTTTATTACTGACTTCCAACTCAATAGCAACGACCTGTGATAAATATCTGTTATACAGTGTGACGCGCGCCGTATCGGGCAATGGACCATCCAGCCCCCTGTAGGGGCCTAAACGTGCACCTCTAGACTTGGCAACTCATATCTGATACCAGAATTCGTATAATACATTCATTTTACTGCGGGAAAATTTACACACGTTATCTGCCTAGGAGAAAATGTGAAACGTGTTTTTAAAATATATAAAAAGTAGATTAATTTTTTTTGTTAATAACTTTTTTTATAAACAATGACCAACGAGTAACACCATTACAACATTATTCGGGGTGCTGACCTGGACAACATATTAAAAAATCAGCGTGATCGGAGGGTGTTACCTTTTTGTAAATAATTATCAATGATTATTAGAACATTAATCTTTATTTATTTAATCATATCTGTAATTTATGTAATATAAACATTCTTTTATTTATTCAACAACCGTAGTCAAATCTCATATATCTACAAGAGGCTATCCGCGTACTCGGCTGCTGACCGGTTCTTGCCACATATTTTGTTAAACAACTCTGATGTTTGCCGGAAGTTGCAAATTAGACTTATATAATATCAAAATATACTATATTAGGAATAGACACAACCAAAATCACCGATACGTTCGGATACTTTTTTTTTTTATCCTCTGGTAAAGATTAGGGAAACCTATAAAATTTTATTGTTTCATTTCAGGTCAATTATTATGTTGCATATAAGTATTACAAAATTTTTAAAGTTGAATTACAATTAGCCAACCCTTAGCCATTATTTCCTAAAAAAATTATTTCCTAGAAACGTGTTTTGTTCATATCACAACGTAAACAAGTTACGCTAAGAATTGATGTTCTATTTGATGTTCCTAATTTTGCTTACAAGATTACCTGCAACTAATTTTCTACTGCATTTTTAAAATTTTTGTTTTCAAAAAATGATTATTTGGACATTTTAACATAGTATGAACATAGTTTTGAATCGATATTAAGATGTGACTTTTTCGATTTTTGTCCATGGTTCGCGACACTGTGGAACGGGGCCAACACCCGTTAAAAACATTCTTTCCGCGAAATAGACAAGCATTTGCTGATTTCGGTGTACAGTTAATATTCGATCGACGAAAACGGGAACTGCACGATCTAAGGAAAACAAAGATCCCTTCCACTGCGGGGCATTCCCCGGGAGGGGCCAAGCAACGTAAAAAAATTGTTTTTTTAACTTCATAAAAATAGAAAAAATGTATACGTCCAAATTTTTAGCCATTCCTTTTATATAATATACCTAAGAAAATTAATTTGTTGACTAATTTCTCATGGATGCGCCTTTTCAATCTCAATAATTATTTCGAGATTTGTGTTAGCGCGTTTCAAAGTATGATTTTTTATGAGTGCTTTACGAAGTACCCGTATGATTTTTAACTAATCCGAATTAACTCCTAGGCACCACATAGGTTTTAAATTTAAATGAAAGAGGTGGGGATATTTCGGAGCTGCAGGCAATGTTTAAGCAACGAGTTTTAAAATGTAGAATTTCAAAGAAATGACAGGCGTAAACATGCTATTCGAATTTTAAACATCACGAAAAGTTTCAACAATTTTTTTTAACCTTTTCAGATGCATTCCCTGGGAACTTTTGTACAATTCAGAAATATGGTCGGGCTTGTTTTCCACTTGGATTTAAAATTAAAGAGGATGGGAAGGATTATTACAGAACGCGATGCTGGAACTGATGTTATTTAGATAGAATTAAAAATTATACGATTTTTCTATGTTCAAAGGTAGTAAATGTCAGAACCTGAAGATTGCTATCTTGTTATAAATGGAAAATTTTACAAAGCCTTATAAAAGTGTGTTAATTTTCCAGTACAAATGCACAAATATCTTAATGCAGAAATTATTCAAGAAAGAATACGAATATTTTTTCGTACGTATTCTAAAGAACGTATCAAGTGAAAGGATAAAAATCGGAAAGTCTCAAGACCGTATTACCCATGGAGGCCCCGTTGTTTAAATACCGTGTTATACGAGAGTTCGTATTTTCGTAACGCGATAACATCGTCAGATAGCGAGGTCGTCCAGAAAACCCGTAAGTCCTCGAAACGGATGTTTTGTCATTATATCCCCCAACAGTTCTTTAATTGTGCTCGCGAACCAGCTTCCGGACGTTGTTGTTCCCTCGATGATGGCGATATCGAGTCAGCGACCACGGACCGTAGAAAACTTCAAGGCAATATTTCGGCAACACAGGAAACCGCGAGCAACACTCACGGAATTAATTAACCTGATCGTATGTAGGATTAAACTGCGGATATTATTAAGCTTATGATGTCTGGTTCTGAGCGTTGCCCGGGCGCGGTTATTCTCCGCGTTCCGCCTTATTTGCATCGGTATTATTTGCTCCCCTGGGACGCCGATCCAATTAGCCACGTTCGCTTTTCCGCAAAAACGATCGTTCCTGTAACGTATGTCCTTTCTTCTACCGGCCGAGATCATCCTGTTTCCGAATTAATCGAACGACCCAGAGATACGACGTCTGTATCTCGAACACGTTTCGGATGTGTTTGTCGCAGAAGCCGTGAGAAACATCTTAATTTAAAATTACTGTGTTTCTGGCCACCAACTCGTTCACATCCTTTACAACTCGAAAATGATCTTCGTTTCCTGTATTTAAAATTCCGTGTTCTCACAGGCGATAAACAGGAAATGCATCACCTTTCACAGACTTCCTCCCTCCTTTTAAGATACTACAATGTATAGTTAAGGATTCCTCAATAAGTTTGTTCACGGAACAAGTTTGTTTGTTTCAGAAACAGGATCGAATTATTTATTTTCAGATTATTATACTAGAAAAAGATGTTTAAGCGATGGTCTTCCATATGCAGTACAGTCCTAATCTGAGAAAAACCCTCTCGGGTCTGTGCTGTTTCTTAGATCGTGTAGTTCTACTATTTTTTGGGAACTCTTAATTTACGATTCTTCCTTAAAATGATTTCACTTTGGATCATGTAGAATTTCTCTTGAAAAATTTCATGCCGAAATTAATTTCAAAATTCGAAAACGATTGCTGCTCTGAACCACATTTAGAGCTTATTTATCGGCGCATCGAGCGGAATAATAAAGACTTGTGTTCCAGTAAATAGCCGCGATAGGATCGGAATTCCGGCAGCTATATTAGAACAAAGTAACGCTGATCATGAGATGTCGCTCTTGGCGCAGAGTATATCTGATGCGAAGCGATTCCTTGAACTACCAACAGTATCAAAGATGATCGCTTGGCAAGTCAGTGCTCGAGAGCACGGTACGAAACCGTAAAACCATTCTCCACCGTGCCACTGGTATCAATATCATCGACTGCCGAGCCACATTTCAAAGAATCTGTTTCTTGCGTCGATTACACACATTCCCGGCTAACAATTAGGGAACGTTTTTTCCTTTTTTCTGTTTATTTTTCGTGTAGATCGAGACTCGCGATCATTAGTTCGTCGAGGAGAATCTGGAGTTGAATTAAGAAATTCGATACGGCGGTAAATTGCTGCATTCTTTGCCGCGCGAGTTCGACCAATGGGAAATGGATTTCTTTGCTCTCTCATTCCACGTTATTAATTTTGTTCGCTTGGGGCGGTGCGTGTTGCCGTCACATCTTTGATGTCTTTATAGGATGACAGATAAATATTCGCTGTGTATCGTTATTAGCGTTCGATGCACTGTCCCCGAGAGATTTATGTTTTCGCCGCGGGCCGGATTATACAATTAATTTGCCAATACTCGCGTTGGTAATTTAAGGACTGCTCCTTTACTCTGATCCTGCTCGATGCCACGCCTTTTATTCTCTCGTGATACGGTACTTTTTGTTAATCAAGTGGTCAGGTAATTGCAGCTTCTGTATTCAGGTAATCGGAAGCTCCCATTGAACAGCTGGTATTTATATAATTTTATCACGTTTTTATTAGCTCGCTTTCTTGTTTCTTTGTCTGTCTGTTCGGTGGCAAATTTTGCAATTGCTTTTCAACTAACTTCCCGATGAGCGAGAGGCTTGAAATTTTAAACATAGCTCAGAACTGGATGACAATGCATTCTTCAAAAAAATGTTTTAAAAAGTCTATCCGTTTCGGAGAAATAACAATTAAATATTTACCTGTTCACCTCCCCGCGAAACCTACAATTTACTACATCTCTCTATTATAATCTCATCAAAATGTTCAAAATCGATTGTAAAATTTCACACATACAAAACTAAAAAGCAGAAAATAATTATTTAAATAAAAATAAATTTTTTGAAAACACCACGTTTTTAAAATGGACTAAAAAGTATAAAATAATTTTTCCCAGCCCCCTACAGACTCCTAACCACGTACAGATAATCCTGAAAATTTGTGATTGTGAATTTTGAACAACTACGCAAATACTTGTAAGATTTAAAACGAAAAACGTGGGGCGCAAGCAATAGATAATTGATGCATGAATAGTTCAGCCAAATTACTAAAAATTTTATTGCTTCGCAAATGATGTGAACTGTTGTGTGAGATTTCTCAACGGCTGCTACTCTCTACACTCCTTACTATTATCCTACCCCCCTTTTTTCCATTTTAAATCTTACAAGTATTTGCGTAGCTGTTAAAAATTCACAATCACAAATTTTCAGGATTATCTGTACGTAGTTAGGAGTCTGTAGGGGGCTAGGAAAAATTCTTTTATACTTTTTAGTCCATTTTAAAAACGTAGTATTTTTTCCAAAATGGTCAATTGCTCGAATGGTCGTTCTACGTCGATTACGTTAAAGTGTCCAACGTCACCTCGAATATTCATCGATGTATCATTGCGCATCTTAATGTATCTTGTTTCACGTACTCGGTGGATGTCCTCGTTGCTTTTATTTTATGTTTATTAAATACGTCTCGTTCAGAATGTTTCATTGATTTCGCGACTATAAATACGATTATGGTTTCAAGCCCCGGCGCGGCTCGAGTCTCCTCTGTGTCGTCCAATAAATTAAAGCTAACGAAGTTAAACATGTGGCTCTTTACACGCGAACGATTTCGTACTGGTATCCTTCCCGACGACAGAGCCGGTGGTGGTGGCGCGCCACCATTCTTTCTGACATTCGAGACAGATGATGGGAACGCGTTTGAACACGACCTTGCGGCAAGGTGAAGCCAACGATCCCGCAAATACGCACAGCTGTTGCTTCAATTTTCACGGAGTTTCGCGGCTCTTCCCGAAGCGACTTTTTACCGGCACCCAGTTTCTTCGCAGCTGCCACTTTTTCAGCAACGCCGTTAAACTCTATAATATTGTGTTTCCAACCCGGCAGTTGATAATTGTCTTTTCCGGAAATTTGTACGCCGCCGCAGAAATTGGAAAAAGTTTTGCAGAACGTATCACCTCCCATACAAAAAAAAAATTCGCAAAAGTGAAATAATATTTAGTAGAATTAAATAACTAAATGTCTAAATAAATATTGGCAACCGAACAGAATTTTATAGCGATTTAAAATAAGAGGAAATATGTAGTGGACTCGATTTAAAATTTATTTAGGGCAACAAATATAAAATCAATTTAAATGACGAAAGAGTGATTGCATATACAAAACAATTTAGCTGTTTCCGGACGTTTTAATTTGCCATTTTCGCGGAATATTTTGCGGGTTTTAAACGAGCTGGGATAGGAATTGGCGGTCAGAAAAACTGACGAGTGAAGATATGATTGGCCCGAGAAAGACCTCAGGAAGTGGCAGGGCTAAATACTTTCGCGTTTGAAGAAATCATCAAGGGAAGAACCGCAACGTTAATCAGTGTGCCCAAGTGGCACTTCAAGGCTGGCTCTCCCGACAGTTACGTGTTCCGTCAGACCCCGACCGTCTTGTAGACAGGCGAGTACATTGACGATGATGTATGATTCGCGAGAAATTTCGGAAACGTGAATTTCGACTCTACGAGGATCGATTATCCATTGAAGTACGTGTTTAACGCTGCGACCCGTGTACTCGCGTAATTACATCAACGCAGACCCCCTAGCTCTTTCAAGAACTAGGCAAATGAAAATGTAATTTCTTTCGTTATATTTCTTGAAACACCATTTCTGTCCAATTCTCTGAATTCTCTAAATTTTTCTTCTTGGTTCGAAACTGTCTGAAAGATGGTTTTAGAAGATGAAAATGACTTTATTGTGGACCTCGCTTCAAAATTGTAGTTAATCAATTCCCGAAATTAATGAAATATTTTCCTGAGAAACTGCATTTTCGTGAAACTTTTGAATTGTTGAAATGAACTTTTCATCTTCAATTTTTCGTCATCCTTTTTGGGTGTACTGTTTCATTCAAGTACACGTTATCATAAAAATCCTATGAAATCTGAATAAATTAAATTCTACTATTATTATAAATCAGTCACGTGTAGAGCTCGGAAGTTCTACTGTGAAGAAACTTGAAGGAACAACCTAGCAAAACGGAAAAATCCGCGCACAATGCAAAGAAGCACCGCGCAGAACATACACATTCCGTTTGACTTGCTCGGAACGGTCTTCAGAAGAAGCATAGCTGAGGAATTCGGCCTGCTCGCCTGAGAAAAGATGTCTGTCTGTAAATCAGAACGGCGGGAGCCGTTCCGGACATCAATTAGGCGGCGGTGGGTGGCGAATTCCCATTGGTATAACGCGATAATCGTCGGATCTCTCGCGTCCATCTGAAAATTGTGTTGCTGCGGATGCGGGAACGCGCGCGTACTGATCGTACAAGCCGCTCAATTAGGAGGACACTCGAAAGAGAACACACTCCCCTTGAATACCCTTATCTGCTGGTCGGAGCTCTCGGTCCTGCTTCAGCGTTCGCCGGTCCTCGTCTCCGAGCTAGACTGGAATTGTGATAAGACCGCGTCGGCGAACGGGAGTGGGGACCACTTCCGCTTCTAGATCATTGTTTGCGAACGGTTAATAGACCCGTGGGTACACCTATCCGAAGTCTGGTCGCTCTCATGGAAGCGCGAACCGCCTTGCTTCTCGTTTCCTCTTCTTCTTCTTCTTCTTCTTCTTCTGCTGTACCGTCTTCGTCGTGATACAATAGTCTCCCTTCTTCGCCGCTCTCATCCTTCGCGACTGTCTCGGTCTTTTCCTGGTTCCCTCTCTTCATCTCTGTCCCGCTTTAGCGATCATCTCTCTTCTGCCAACTCCGCGTCGTGTTCCTTTCTGGTTGACTTCCTCAGGTTCGCGCTCCTCCAGCGCCGTTCTCCGTCAGTTCCCTCGAAAAATTATGCGCTCTGGGGAGGTGAACATCCGTTTTACAGCAGGATTTTACAGGACGTATCTACAATACGGTGCGTGCGCCTCCTCCTCCACACCCCCTCCCACTAACACGCATTGTAAGCGTGGACCCCGTGCGTGTACGCGCACGGACCGTTTTTTCCCCGACGAAAGTGTAGGCTGCTTCCTCACCACCATCGGCCGGTTCGCAGACAGTGTGTAATTGAAGACACTCGGGGCTAGAATGGGAGTGCCACGTGGACGGAGCGAAATTAATTGCCGTTAGCACCGTTAGCCCTATAGATCGTAGGTGGTTCGTCAGAGAGACCGGGGCCTCCTCGGAAAGGGAATAGAAGATTTGTTCGCGGTTCAGTGATTACTGATGAGCTCGGAACTCTTTTAATCATTCCCCTACCCCCGTCGCGGGGCCTTGTACACTTTGATTCATTGGGAATGGTCGCCGGTTTCCGCGACCGAGTCCGAGCAGATTTCGCACGCTCCACGGGTTTAGATTGGACTGCGCGGAAAGGATTCGGCGTGGAACGATCGGGTGTCACGTGCTTCCGGGATGTGTCGTGGGGACTTGGCGAGTTTATGACTGCTTCCTTCGGGGACCGTCCGAAGTCGTCGGCCTTTCTCAGCTTTGTGCGATTCTTCAGGGAACATTCGTGAACTTTGTGCTCTTGGTCTAATGAGATTTATTTTTCCCCATGACGTCTGCAAATTGTCCTTCAATCTTTCAGGGCCTCTTGCATGAAATTTCGCGAATTTTGTGTTTTGCGTTCTGCAATATTTATTTTTCTATATCATTGTGATTTGATGTATCGGGTTAGCATTTTTAATCTTCACGTATTTCTTTCAGTGAAAATTTACGCCTTTTTTCATCTAATAATCTATATATATATATATATATATATATTCAAAATTCAACCCCCAAGGGGGTGAAAAGGGGTTGCAACGTTTGTATGAGGAATATTTTGTTCGTGGTCGGATTTGCTTGAAACTTGGTCTTAATGCTCTTTGATATAATTAATCAAACACCTATTTCGGCATTTTGAAAAATTCAACCCCTGAGGGGGTGAAAAAGGGTTGCAACTTTTAAATGAGAAATATTTTGTTCGTGGTCGGATTTACTTCATACTTGGTTTTAATGCTCTTTGATATAATTAATCAAACACCTATTTCGGTATTTTGAAAAAGTCAACCCTTAAGGGGGTGAAAAAGGGTTGCAACTTTTAAATTAGAAATATTTTGTTCGTGGTCGGATTTACTTCATACTTGGTCTTAATGCTCTTTGATATAATTAATCAAACATCTATTTCGGTGTTTCAAAAAATTCAACCCCCGAGGGGGTGAAAAGGGGTTGCAACGTTTGTATGAGGAATATTTTGTTCGTGGTAGGATTTGCTTGAAACTTGGTCTTAATGCTCTTTGATATAATTAATCAAACACCTGTTTCGGCATTTTAAAAAATTGATCCCCTACGGTGGTGAAAAAGGGTTTTGAAATCTAAGATGGCGGCATGACATAAAATTGAAACTCTATAGGGGTGAATGGGGGGTTCAAAGGTTTTATGGAGAAACAATATCAATTTCCGAGGGCATTAAACGGTTTTCTGTGCGAGCGAAGTCGCGGGAAAAAGCTAGTTTTATATATTCGGTTAGCCTTTTGAATTTTCTTTTAATTATTAGTCTTTTCATGTCGCAAATACAAGTAAAAATGGATTTACCCCATGTTCGTCGCATTTTGGAAAATGATGGCACGAGGAACGTTAACAAATTCTGAATAGACAACACAGCAATCGAAAGTAATAATCCTGCTATTAAGTCGACAGTTCACCGACCAGCCTCGCAAGGTCACATAGCAGTGTCTCGTCGGAATCGTTAAAGATAGGATTAAAGTCTGCCATTGGTAAATGACATACTTTGCTCACTAGTTGGGACTAGCCGGACCATAATCCCCGGAAGAATGAAAAGTCAGTGATTAATTGCAATAGAACGGGCGTAAAGAATACGTGCATCTATTAGCGTATAAATTATTAATGAAAACCGCATTCATTCGGGTTAACCGGAGATTTGCGATTACAATTTGACAGTGGGGAACATTATGCGGGGATTAAACGGGAAATGACGTTATTGCTTCGTCTCGGAGTGTTTCAGAAAACACGGAAATGTGCAATGTGATGCACCGGCTGTTGGGGCAATGGAACATGGTCTTAAAATCTTAACAAATTATTCTACAAAGATTCCTCGGTACAAATTCCGTTATTACTTTTTATAATTATCTCTTTACCTAGTCAGTTCGAGAGGACATGAAGAGATGGCTGACAATTACAAAATTGTATTAAATTGTTGCATAATATTTTCTTATCGAGAAAATCCAATATCAAAGTGTCACAGATTTAAATAATTATTTAAATAGAAATAAATTTTTAAAAAATACCACGTTTTTAAAATGGACTAAAAAGTATAAAATAATTTTTCCTAGTCCCCTACAGACTCCTAACCGCGTACAGATAATCCTGAAAATTTGTGATTGTGAATTTTTAACAGCTACGCAAATACTTGCAAGATTTAAAACGAAAAACGTGGGGCGCAAGATAATAGTAAGGAGTGTAGAGGGTAGCAGCCGTTGAGAAATCTCACACAACAGTTCATATCATTTGCGAAGCAATACAATTTTTAGTAATTTGGCTGAACTATTCATGCATCAATTATCTATTGCATGCGCCCCACGTTTTTCGTTTTAAATCTTACAAGGATTTGCGTAGCTGTTCAAAATTCACAATCACAAATTTTCAGGATTATCTGTACGTGGTTAGGAGTCTGTAGGGGGCTGGGAAAAATTATTTTATACTTTTTAGTCCATTTTAAAAACGTGGTGTTTTCAAAAAATTTATTTTTATTTAAATAATTATTTTCTGCTTTTTAGTCTTGTATGTGTGAAATTTTACAATCGATTTTGAACATTTTGATGAGATTACAACAGAGAGATGTAGTAAATTGTAGGTTTCGCGGGGAGGTGAACAGGTAAATATTTAATTGTTATTTCTCCGAAACGGATAGACTTTTTAAAACATTTTTTTGAATAATGCATTGTCATCCAGTTCTGAGCTATGTTTAAAATTTCAAGCCTCTAGCTCATCGGGAAGTTAGTTTAAAATCAATTGCAAAATTTGCCACCGAACAGACAAACAGACAAACAGACAAACAGACAAACAGACAAACAGACAAACAGACAAACAAACAGACAAACAGACAAGAAAGCGAGCTAATAAAAACGTGGTAAAATAGGGCGCCCTTTCTGCTCGATTTCTGCAGATCTAAATCGATGTTTCAGAAACGTGAACCGCAACATAAACCTATATAACTTATATAAATCTCGGTAAGATGTGTTTCAATTAAATTTTTGAGACTTTTTGTGATCATTAGGTCCATTCGGAATGATAGTAATATTAGGAAAGTAAAGAAAATATTCCTGCTTAATTCTTAAATAGCATTCTATAATAGAATTTAAAAATCTGAATTATTTACAAAATGGTGACATTTTAGTCAGCTATTAATTACTTATATGAATAGCGAATTCTGTTCTTCAGTTGCCAAAAAATGGCCAGAAGAGGAACTGGGAATTCTTTCGCCTTGCGAGGTGCATTATTCGCAGGAAGCCAACGAGACCGATGACGTCGAACTGTTATTTTCTTACGTTCTAATGACAGGTTTCTCGTCGGTAAGTTTTATTGCTACACGGAAATGATTCGAACGAGCAACGTCACTTCCTCCGGCGGAGAAGGGCTCCGTAGAAGAGGAGAGCAACGATTCTGCGAGAAATAGCGACAATATTATTCCGATTTTGTTCGCAGCCGAAGGCCTTCTACGTAGGTACGCACATGGCTGTACCGTTATAACAGCGAGGCGGTGATAATCCTCCCAGCTGGCTTGTGACGTTCGATTCTAAGCTCTCGCGGGTTTATCTTTACATTTCATCAAACACCTTTTCCGAGAAACCGTATTCGCAGGAAGCCGATGTTTGCAGAGCGAATTATGCGCCGCAACACTTTTTTCCCTTGCTTTCCCGCGGCTGTCGGCCGGGCTCGCGAGGATCAGAAGCGGTTCTAAGGCTACGCCTTCCATAGTTGGCGAAATTATGTCCAGCATACCTGCTGCTCCGATAGGCGCGATTCTTCGCCCGACACAACATTCTCATATCATCAACTAATTTTGCTAGACATCCTCCTAGAACCTCTTTTATTTCAACTTGACGAAAATTGAATTTTTCGGAAACGAAATTAAAATAATTGGACATGCACACTTTGCAGCGACTACATTAAGAATCGGAAGAACGACGCACCAAGTGCATTACCAATCGAAGAATCTACAACAAGAACTTCGAAATCCGGGGGAACAATAATGGAAACAATTAAAATCTAGAGACGAATAAAGATTACGAGATCGTAGGGAAACTCGTGAGGGGCCCCGTTTCGTAAATTTCGCTATAAAAAGCGACTTTATGGCAGCGTTAATGCGCCATTTGTCCTCGCTCGGGATGCATCCGGACGCTCTCGGTGGCGCACAGTGGGCTCGATTGAAGAAATATGCGACATTTTGCGAAAAAATCAACTTTCTAATTTTGATATTTTTTCAATTGGTATCGATTTCTGAATGTCCACCGACCACGAAAATGATAAAATTAATCAAATACAACAGCAGTTCTAGTTGTGATACACGCATGAAGTTAGACAGTTTAGGAATATCGATTTTCCCTACATAATTTGGCTGTTCATTCTTAAAGTGTCCTGATAACTGTGATCAACTTCTTGTCCTGAATTTTTTTCTACATCAAAAGGCACACTTTATTGATAAGAAATCATACTTTTCATTGACAATTATGATATATAACATATTTAAAAGAAATACTGAGCAAAATAAAAATAATCGTTGAAAATTTGTATCTTTGACATGTGCGATCTTTCAAGTCCCAGGAGATCCCAGTTTTTAACAAGTAAGGATCTTTTCAGTGAACCTTCCTCTATGTAATGCGACAAAAATGACTTCCTCCTTCGAGTCCTTTTTCAAGATATTATTGTCCGAAGACATCCGCGTCGCGTTATCTTGTCGGCGCTAGGACACGCGCTACGCCCTGAATTCGTCAAGTATGCGGCCTCTGAAAGTCTGACAGAACTGTATTGAATATTTATATTTATATTATATATTTATCTAATATTAATTTATATTTTGCAGTAAATAAGTCAGTCTTTCATCTCTGATATTTTGACTGCGTTGAGTTTGACGAATTCTTTGCGACAGTGCACAAGTTACATTGTAATTGTTTACGCGCATCAATCTTTAAATCTTTTGAAATTTCTTTTCAAATGTTTTGTTTTGTCGACGCAAATTGTGGATTGAAACAGAATTATTGTCAGTCAGAGCAGAACCGTCAGCCTGAGCATTACAGTGATTCCGATATTATTTTCAGTTTTATACGTTTTCTGTTTATATTATTTAATACAATACATCAAGTAAGTTAATATATATATCAATTATATTTTATTTGTAGAACTTCATAAACAGTAAGGAGCATAACTCAACCCACACACTTTAAATCAGAATAACTTTTATAAGAATGGACCAAACGACTTCAATTTCTCTGAAAGGCTAGAAGAATTAGTTTAGTAAATGACGTCTAATAAATAAGTTGAGAAAATGCATTTCGTCGGAATTGTGAAAAACAATACTAAAAATTGATTTTTACAACTTTTTCAGCTGGCCCAATAACGAAAATTTAAAAAATGTGTTTTGTCAACTGGTATAAATTATATACGCTCTGAAAATTTCATTGAAATTGGTTAATTGGTTTACGAATTATAAACGATCAAAAGTGGTAAAAATTGCAATTTTTCAATATTTTCGGTCTTAACAAATTGTTCTCAAGAATGTAAAACATAAACATTGTATCTATTTGCATTAAATAGCGAAAATATGAAATACATTATAGAATAAATAATTTATAAAGCTGTTTTAAATTAATAAAAACGGTTAAACAAATGTGAAATGTATTAAGTTAAAAATCATTGAGAAGGAATTATTTTTTAATATATTCAGTTCAAATTTCATTGCAATATCTTCAGTGGTTTAAGAGTTATTCAAAAATGTCGCGTACTTTTTCAATCGAGCCCACTGTGTGGCGGTATAAAATAATAATGCTGGAATAACGATGGTAAATATGTGAAATAATTTGCGGTTTTTGTGATGTCACCGATCGAATGGTTCGCCCGTGATAGGAAAGTTAAGGAGGCTGAAGTAAAAGGACGCCTATAGAGGAGAAAGATGAGGAGAACACTGCATGTCCCGCCGTCTGCCTGCAATGTAGGTAGGCCTGCTAACGAGTCCACGGTCATCTTTTCCCCTTTCGTTTTTCACCTGCGCGTCTACTTTATCGCCACCATAGCCGTCAGACTAATACCCCCCGCATGATGAAGAATATGTAGCAAGACTGTAAGTTCGGTATCGCTAATGTGATCAGGAGTATACACGGGGCGAAACGTCGCGTTTGGTGGCCGGCATGTGAAAAAGGATCATGCCACGGGGAAATGAGATTCGAAGATACTATGTTAACGTTCCACGGTGAAATAAAGCCGACAGAACTATTGCGTCTCTGACGAGACACTGCGCGTATCAAATAGAGAATGCGTAAATAGAAGAACGCGGCACCGGAGGAAGCCGTACTTTACAGAGAGTTGCACGTTGCAACTTCTCCAGCCCTGCCATCTGCATTTACCTACCCTACCGCCAACTTGTCTAGTCGAGAGGTTGAAACTATGTATTCATTCGTGTGCAGATAAGAACGGGATCGCTCGATTTGAATCTTATTAGAGGAAGACATATCGGGTATAAACGAGTCTGCGAACGGTTCTGGACGCGGCGAGAAATTATTCGGTTCACGCGAACGCATCGCGGTGCATATAATTCTTGCTCGGCGCTCGAATGCAATATTTCCTGGCTGTGCTCATTGGGCATTAGCGGATTTTATTGCAAAAATGAATGACCCGGGAACACGTCCGAGCAAGTTCTATTCCTGTTTCTTGTAATTAATGCAGAACGTTTTAATATTTGTGTGAAGATCTGCAGTTTATATTATTAATCCTGTTCATCTGTATGCAAATTTCCATTTGTACAATTTTCTTTCGTTAATAAGTTGTTGGAAACATCAAATATGTTCCTCGTTAACTACTCGACATTCGGGTTCCCTCCAAAGATTCTCGAAACGCCACTAATAACACTGTCCAACAAATTTCAACTTTTTTTGTGACTATAATATACTGTTGGGTCCTTCTTATAGAGTTTTTTGCGCTGATTCCAAATCTGGTTTTAATTTGTTTCCTATACGCACAGTTTTTGAAAAACATGGCTTTGAAGAAAAAACATATTTTTCAACTTTAAACAAATATTGTGATGTTATTATAAAAGATATTGAATTGTTCTTTACAGAAAAAGATTCTGTAGACTTTCCCGAATACAGTGATATCCAATATTAATACATTATGATTGTTTAAACATGTTTAAATAATGATTAAAGACGGAGAGACACCACTTTTGCACAAATTTTTGCGGACATTTTCGAATTTATCTCAAAAAATAAGGGTCCAGCCGAAAATCGAACTATACCACGCGATAGAGCATACTTTTATCTTGAAAAACACCTCTTGGAAGTTTGCAGCATCGACGTTTTTACCGAGCCAGAAAGCAAAATATCAGTGGTGCTCTTCCACTAGCGCGGTCGTTCGTCGGGATACGGCGCGGCGCACAGTGGCTAGTGGAAGAGCACCACTGGCGTCAACGCATGTCGGGCGAAGATATTTGGCTTTCTGGCTCAAGATAAAAGCATGCTCTATCGCGTGGTATAGTTCGATTTTCGGGTGGACCCTTATTTTTTGAGATAAATTCGAAAATATCCGCAAAAATTTGTGCAAAAGTGGTGTCTCTCCGTCTTTAATCATTGTTTAAACATGTTTAAACAATGATTAAAGACGGAGAGACACCACTTTTGCACA
>CM052286.1:2272794-2285450 GCA_028455765.1 Lasioglossum oenotherae | reverse complement strand
AGAGTAAGAGGGCGAAAGCTTCGAGTGCTACGAAAGTCCTGCGTGCGAGAACTACCACGTTCTGTCGTCGATCAACCCTGGTCTCGATCGAGCGGGGACCGTTCCAGGAAGCTGCAGACGCGCCAAGGTACGTGATTCCTCATGAATGACAGAAACCTACTCTCTAAGAACGTCCACATCGGTTACCTTGCCGCTTCGATTCGCGCTTAAACTTGTCACGTTCGATGCTCGAGCGCGTGCGTTAGCGCGAAACCGCGATAGAAGGACGTTGCGATGTTTACGGTTCCCGATTTCTTCGGGAACTCGAAAGTCCAGGGTCCAGTTCCGCGAATCGCTCTTGAAAAACTGTGATTTATCTGCGGGGTCTCGAGAGTCGCATCGATCGGCGAAGATTGAGAGCCCCGAGGACCACCCCCTGTGACCCCTGAAGACCTCCAACGAGGACAGAACGGCCCGGAAGATATCGAGTCCACGTTATCCACGGAACCGGAGATGCTTCCGCCCGGCTCTTTTTCCAATTAAACGCGAAATTCTGAGCCGACTCCCGCAGCAGGTTTCAACGGCCTCGAATTTTTTCCCATTTCGCGTTTTCACGTCTCGCCGGCCGTTCGACGAGCCCTGTGTGTATCCCTGGGACTCCCGATCGTATTCCAACGATACGCGTTGCATTCTCCAACGGGGATCGATAAAGTCCCATCCCGCGACGGTAATAGGTTGGCCATTCTACGTATCGCGGATAGCGGCAAAACAATTTTCCATCTGGACGGTTTCGCCCACTCGAGAGAAATTTCGATCTTTCGGACGGTTCACGCCGGTCAAGAATAAATGACTGGCCGCGGACCGAGGATCGAGGAGAGCAGTGTGAGCTAGCCACGGGCCTGCCAAGGTGATACCCGCCGACGACCTGGCAGCTTTATGTTTTCCTATTGTACACCGGATCGTCGGACACGCGAGTGTCGTATTGTTCTGTTCGCGGCGTGGTGGTTCGCCGGGCCCGGCGATCTAGTGTTTATCTCGCATTGTTCCCGGTATCATTAGTAGAACGGTCGAACGGGATTGATAGCGCGCGATTATCGTCGGGGAATTTATTTCGAGGATCGCGTAGAGCCTAATTGCTGGGAGGAGGCCTGCAAAATATCCTTTCGAAGGTTTTGCCCTTTATTATGTGTCCAATGAACTCAATTAAAACAACTTTATTCGTACACAACTAATAATTCTCACATAAAAAAAAGTATAAATCTTAAAAACTATCCTAACTAAATTCGCTTGCTCTTTATTACTACCTATAACAATCTTATCTAAATCGCACGTACCTAAGACGGAAAATGGCTTTTTCTTCTCGGAAACGCTTCCGATTAGATCCGGCCCTATCCTATCCTATTCTATTTTTTATTATCTATCCTACGATACCCCACTCGGGGGGGTGTTTACCACACTTAAAATTTTCGAAAAGGTGGAGAACCGTTTTCAAAAATTGTGTAAACTTGTTCAAATTGCGGGGTTAGATAGGTCTTATGTGGGCCTATCTAATCTCCTATATACACTTTTTCGATATTCCGCACTATGTTATTTTAAAACGCTATAACTTCTTATAATCGCTTATTAACTAAATCTTTTTCCGTGCTGGATATTCCCCTTTTTTCCTAACCTTTTAAACGAGCCCCTACTCGGGGGGGGGGGGGGTTAGAGAGAAAATAGGAATTCCGAGCACGTCACGAGACTCGGTAACTTTTTTTAGGATTATAAAAAATAATTTTTTTTATGGTCCCAGAAAAAAAATTCTTGGCCTGTAAAATATCCTGAGTGACAGTAATATACAATTCACCAACATCAGTCTTGATTCACTTTGGCTGACAAAAATTTTAATCGACTATGGAGTCCTAAGACGAATCTTTCTACGTCTTCGGATGTATAAGATTATAGTTACCTAGCAGTCTATCTTTTCTTACTAGAGTACGGGAAGCGTAAATATCATCTTTGTACGACAAGTTATGCTTCTTGAAGAATCACTTCCTAGAAGGACATTTGAAGGTCGACAGAGATTGATTGCTTTCGATTACCGTGGTGAATTTATTCGGTGGGCGACGGAGCCTAATTGCTGGGAGGAAGTCCCTCGGTTACATTAACGTCGCTAACATAGTTTTATCGGTAACAATTTAATGATACCAGAATTGATCGACGCAGAGTTTAATCGACAACAGGGTGAAGGTTAGATCTAGTTCTTTTCGTCATGTTCTATCTTTTCCTACTAGTGTAAAGCTTCGCCTTTATACGTAATGTCATGCTTCTCGAAGAACTTTGAAAACCATTTGAAGGTCGACAGGCATCGATAGCGTTCGATTATCTCGGTGAATTTGATCGACAATAATTTTGTCTCGCAAAGATTTTAATTGACGGCTAGGTTAGGAGCAGCATCTGCTTCATTCTTTTCGTATACAGGATGAGTAACCTGTCATTTTCTATCTTTCCCTATTGCATTGCAGGGAGCATAACCATCATCTTTTCGTGCGTCATGTTATGCTTTTTGAGGAATAACTTCGTCGAAGATCATTTGCAGGGCGACAGGGATTGATAGCGTCCGATTATCCCGGTGAATTTGATCGACAACAACTTCCACCGACGAAGATTTTAATCGCGAAGGTGTCCAGGTTAAAACTAGCTTCTATTATTCTTTTTTCGTATCGTGTTCATATTCACGTATAATTCATACGTCAAGCTTACTTCCCGACAGTGTTGGGCAAAAATTCGAAGGTGTCCAGGTTAAAACTAGCTTCTATTATTCTTTTTTCGTATCGTGTTCATATTCACGTATAATTCATACGTCAAGCTTACTTCCCGACAGTGTTGGGCAAAAATTCGATCGACGATTGACGACTAAATTTCTACTTCAATCGTTAATCGCAATTAACAATTAATCTCCTCGTTTAGTCGTTAATCGTGGTTAACGAATAAATACTGATCGATCGTTATTTGCGGATAACATTAAATACTTATTAATCGTTAATTGCGGTTAACGATTAAATTTCTGCTTTAAGTCGTTAATCGTGACTAACGATTATCAATCGTCAATCGGATGACCTATTAACCCTTAGCGGTCGAGTGGCGCCTCTGAGGCGCCATTAAAAGTTGCTGTACCATTATTGAAAATATTGTTCACATTATTACATACGTAGGTATATAATCAATTACTGAACATTTAATTATTTCATAAACTGTAATATCAATTTCATATCCACCAAATTTAAAATCTCATGAAAAATGGCAATATTTTAGGTCGGAAGAAATGTTTAGAAAAAATGAAATGTTTAGAAAAGAAATAGAAAAGAAGAAATGTAGAAAAGAAATGTTTATGTTAAAATAGCTCTGACCGCAAAGGGTTAAATACCGAACTCTGCTTCCCGAGGAGTAATTTCCCCGAAGGTCATTTGAGGGTCACTGCATTATAGATGCATTTTTAACGAAAACGAATATAGCGTATGCAAAACGATTGCTGTACTGCCGTCAGTAAAACCAGTAATGAAGGAAAACAATGTCTCCGCGTAGCTGCAGTGAAAACTGTTGTTTCCGAAGACTATAAATTGTGGATTGTCTGCAAAATCTGTGGTCCACGACTTCGTCATCGGCGAAATTCTCCGAAGCGAAGTTTCCTCTCCTCGTTACCGAAAGATGTGTCCCGTAACATTGTTTTTGACAGCTACCGGCCGGGCCCGGGGAACAGCGTATTGCCTGGTTCCCCTTCTGGCTGCGCGGCTGTACACCGGGTAGTATTCAATTCGTACTTGCGCCACGGTATTTGCGAGAAAATCGGTTTCTGTAATTACCTTAATGAATGGCAACAAAGGCGAAAGCCTTATATACCCTGGCGATATTATGTTCTCCTCGCGCTCCGCTCGCTCGCGGTGTTCCTCCTCGCGTAGTCGCTCTCCGTCTTCCTCGCTTGTTCTCGTTCGTTTTTGGTCTATCTGCAGACCTCTCGGCACTAAGACCGTTTCCTTCGCCATTACATTGTGGCGAACTGTTCGACTAACTTTGAAATAATTAGTCTGGATAATGAAGTTCAGCCGCACAATGGCCTTAGCTGCGGAGGGTAATGAGATTCGCCCTCCTCTGTCCCGTCGTTTTCGTGCGATATTGATTACTTAAAGCCTTCATCCCCCTCGGCCCCCTCCCCGCCGCCCCACCGTCTTTCTGAATGGTTTTACAAGAGGCTTAAGAGATATAGGCGAATCAATCTTATCATCCTTGAGTGGACGCCACGTCGTTTCGCACCTACGTATAGGTATGTGCTTGTGATACGGTGTATCCCACGCTAATTTCCCTGTTAATTAAATAGGGAGGAAGAGATAGCCTGGCGAGCGCAAGCCTCGTATTCATCGTCCCGGGCTTTCTCTCTCTCTCTCTCTCTCCGACTATAATGGATAATTCGTGTGAACACATTGTGACGGCTATGTACACAGATAATTGGACGCTGTTGTTACATAGAAGTGATTGGGAACTATAGTTTTCTTAACGAGAAGCTTAGAGCGTATCGCGAGGATCGAGCAGAATCGAGCGAAAATGGCAGAGTGGTTAGCATATATCGTGCTTGTCGATTTTTCATACAGAGTCGCATGGTTTGCATATTTTCACCTTGATTGAGCGTGGCGTTTGCAATATGCATTTGGCCGTACGCTTGTCTGCTGGACTTGAAATATTTAGACAAAGACATTGCGCGCGATTAAGCTGTTGGGGGACCGAATGAACCGAATGTAAATGGACCAGAAACATACAGTTGAATTTATTTGATGGTCCTGGGGAAACATTTATTCGCGTTCTGTTCACTTCATTTAGAAACGAATGTAAGACTTCGTTTTCGCAGGGGACGCCCAATTTTTACTAATGGACAAAATGAAGTGCTTGCGAAATCTTCTTCTAGTTCGACTGTTCCGGATGTGAACCCAATTGTATGGCATTCTTCAATGACTGTGTGTTACTAAATGTCTTCACCAGATTATTCAAGATTTTGTGAAGTGTGTCTTCGTTTTTTCATCTAATACAGTGCATATTCAAATCTGACGATGAACGCTGTCAGAACCCTTCAACAATACACAGTGGCCGAAATTTCTATAAAGTCATCTTCTTTTTAATAGATGTTTTAAAAATATCACCATTTCTTCTTTCGTTCATTTCTGCTTTCTTCCTTTCGTTCCTTTTCTTCCCCTCGCTTTTGCCATTCCCTGGCGAAACGGCGCTGACTATGCCGTGATCATGCGCATAGTTTCTATATGAATTAGAATTAGAATTATTTTTCTATATGCCTATAGGCCGTTGTAACTGCTCGCAAATATTTCATTTATAATTCCGCAATTCCTACCATGCGATTCCAAATGACAACACTTCCGAGTCTCAATTCTTGTCTCGTCAGTACAAAATTAATATATTGACTTTTAAAATACATCTACAAAAAATTCTTTGGCGTTGAAGTGATTTAGTTAATTAGCTCAGGATAGTCAGAAGATAAAAATACAAAATAAAAATTATCTGCATCAATTGTGAGACTCTGGTGTCAAATAAAAATCTGGGTAAACTTTACTTTACCGGACTCAAAATTCGTGCCTTTCTCCTATAAATTATCATGTATTTGTTTTATTTTTATTATTTCGAAGTTTCGGTCCTGTAGGATCAATTCGGGTTCAGGAGTTATGCTTGCTTAAAGTTGAAAAATCTGCAGTGTTTTTGACAGGTACGGGCATCGCCATATTGGTTTGTAGTGACGACAGCGAGTCGCTTACCTTGCCAAACCCCCCCCCCCCCGACCTAATCACCAACCAACTACCACCTAGCGGCTCTGTTTGGTAAGCGCCGCGCGACACTACAAACCAATATGGCGGCGCCCTTACCAAAAACACTGAAAAATGCACAACTTTCAGCAAGCATAACTCCTGAACCATTGATCCTACAGTGTCGAAACGTCGATCTGCATCCGACCCGAGTACAAATCTACTGGATTACATACCAAATTGTCGCTGAGAAAAAAAAATTGTTACTTCAATAACACGCGTATTATTGTAATTTTTTACTTCGATGAATATCAATGTATTCTTTTCAATAGTATGAAATTTAGAAGCAAATCGTGATGCATTTGAATTGTCTATCATGAAATGATTGAAAATAGTATTTGATTCAATATCGTATATTATTATTCGTAATACTTCTCTTTTTCCTTCAATCTAATATGTTGTTAAAAAAATTTGAGAAATGTATTGATTTATACTGAAATTGGTTTGAGGCCATATCTTATTTTTTTGAAAACATTGATGGTCAAACGATTGGCTTATATGATTGGCGGAAGTGAGTTTTGCTATTGAAATTCAATAGTATTAAGTATTAAAATAAGTTCATATGATATTGGCACTATTCAACAGTACATCTTATTGAATATATTTTTACATATATTTTTTTTGTTTCGACAGGATTTTTTGTTCATTGTATGAAGTCACTTAGTGTTTCTCTGTATTCTGAGCAGAGAACTACGGAAAACAGCGAATATTCTAAAAGTATTAGTTTTAGAACTCAAAGAAATGCTGTTTGTTATAATTTGATTAATTTGTACTAACAAGTGAAGAAAAAGCTTCAATCGATACTTATAAAGATATGAGCTGCTCTAATCGCACAAGTGCTAAGAAAATTAATCGGTAATATACCGTGATTAATAATTATATCAATTTACGTGAAAATTACGGACAAAATGATTTTAAAGGTGGTAATAAAATATTGTCAAAGAGACGACATTCATTATTAATGAGATCTACGGCTACGGAAAGGAAAACTGTAGCACAATTTCGAGCTGAATTGGAGCTCCCAGTAACAATAAAACGTATGCAACAACTTTTGGCTGAACTTTAGAAACCCCCCCCCCCCTTTCTTTCGACATGTGACATACGTCATTATATTCGTTTTGACATGTCGAACAAAAAATGTATGTGTCATTTTTGGCTGAAATGAATAGTTTTCGAGATATTCGCAAAAAACCATAGCTAATACAGTATTGAATTTTTCGTATTCCTGCACGCTCCGCGGCAACGTAAGCCTGCCCAGCGCGGCGTTTGTTTACTTTTTGCTTCAAAACACGCTGCGGAGATGAGAGAGAAAACAGGGTCTCACACTGTATATGTATGACCAGAGTGAGACTCTGTTTCCTCTCGAAAAATAAACAAACGCCGCGTCGGGACAGGCTTACGTTGCCGCGGAGCGTGCAGGAATACGAAAAATTCAATACTGTATTAACTAATATGCGAATATCTCGAAAACTATTCATTTCAGCCAAAAATGACACATACATTTTTTGTTCGGTATGTCAAAATGAATAGAATGACGTATGTCACATGTCGAACGGAAGGGGGGGGGGGGTTTCTAAAGTCTTACCCAACTTTTAAACTCTTCTGGACAAAAACGCAACGTAAACCAGGCCTTAAAGAAGTACATAAACAGGCCTGTCTTGATTTCGCACGGGCACAAAACACAGTGACTTTATAGAAATTTCGGTGAGTGTATATGCAGTATGTCAATTGCATTTCTTTAGAAAATATTCCACTCAATCCATTAAACCGTTAGGAAACCCGTGCCACAACGTCGTCGCATAAAACGTGATCGGGCATACGCCGGCTCCGGGAACAAATTGGCGCACGTTCGGTTAGATCCGAATTAAATCGAGTCTCTAACGAATAAGAAAATCGAAATTGGCCGAAGAAATGGTGGGAAGTGTGGCAGAAACGCGGCGCTGTGTGTTTGAATTCCATGGGCGGACCGAAGCCGGGACGGGAAACTGAAACTAAGGGAACGCTTTCTGCGCACACCGTCTCGAGATAACAGGTTATCGATAAAGCTCGTCGTTATCGAACGATACTGTACCTCCTTAACGGTTAACAGCCCATGCAGCCTCGCTAACGAAACGTTCATAAACCATAAGGAAGAAGTTCTTTCAATTTCCTTCGTGGAATTTCAGAAACGATTAAGCGATAGACCGATCTTATCATGGTCCACGGGTCAACGAAGTCTCCTTCTGTGCTGGGAGCGATAGTATGCTCTGATTCCGTCGTTAATCGAGTAAAGGTACAGGGAAATATTCTTCCTTTCCCTGTTCCACAATATTCTGCTGCTATACACACCGGTTCTCGTGCACGTGGCCACATCGGAATAGTTGCTACGATAGTGAAACGTGCTGTTCGTGACGATACAGTAAAATTTCGCCGTTATCGGTGCCGTAATTAGACTGTGGATTTTATGCGACTGAAATGTACAGACCGAACCTGAACCGTGCACTCATTCAAACGACAAGTGGATTTTATACATTTGCGGTAAAAGTGAGTAGACCTAATAAAACCGTGGAACTCTTAATTGGACTGCAGATTCGCTGCGTTTACGAGAAAACTGAGTGGGGAAAATATAGAACAATAAAGTGATAAAAATAATTAAAGAGTACCGATCTTTCATCATCAACTTATTCAACCTATTAAGGGAAGACACAAATTTTTATTCGGTACCAGTACCTTGTACTTAGCGCAGACAATGTTTCTTTTTTGTTGCATGAAGATCAACAATCAGTCAGTGTGTTCTATAAATCAAAAGAAGAACGACATACTATGTAAGAATCGTAGAAAGTTCATAAATGATTTACAGAGAAGTCGTCACATAGATATGGAACATAAATCTTCACCCATGTTGCACTTCTGTGATAATCTCCAGAAGATCTAGTACTTCGTACCATCGTAAACCTCCGAATTACTTCGCAAGCCAGAATGAAACTGAAATTAACGTGCGACTGTGCGCGTGTACCAAACTAGCACGAAGCACAATTGTATTTTATTTACTAGAAAAAAATCTGAAAAATGTATCACAGAACACAATGTTTATTTATATGGAACACAATATCGTTTTACTCATTTACTCATTACTTCGGTATTTAGGTATTATAGGATCGATACGGTCCCGTGTACATTTCCGGTCACGGTTATCGCGTTTTAAGGTAAAACAAATCGACGCCGTTATCGATTACTCGTAAAAATGATATTTGCTGAAAGCACAGTCACGATCCCGTTTCCCCGAGCCAATAGAATCTTGCAATGTAAACTCGAGCATCGTGCCTTTGCCAATGAGCGGGCTTTGGAAGTCCTTAAATGAGTACTTTCGTGAGTTGCCCGGAGATTACAGGAACACTTAGTTGTTCTTAAGCGTAGTTAAATTTGATGGAATTCAACATCAACCGGCTGAAAAATCGTTTTAATCGACGGTCGTTTCATTACTGTAGACTCTAGTTTAGCTTACAAGAAGAACCCCAACTCTGTCCCTCACGGATTTTGTTCAGACTTTACAGAGTTATAGATTTCGTTCCCCTGATTACGAAAATACCCCATTATAGGGGCAGACACTCAATAGTTTCCGAGATATTTGCAATTAAAGCTTCATAACCGTAAAATATATATACTTTAGTTCAGATTGTTATCAAGCAATGGTGTGGCGTAACAGCAGCGAGCTGAACTGTTCGAGGGTTCGAATCCCCTTCGTGGTAAATTATTTTTTATTGTTTTTTTTCATGGAAAATGCATTTTAAATGTTAAATAAATTTTAAATAAAATATTTTTATTCGCTAAAGGACTAATTGAAAGTGATACTTATTACTTTATAGAAGAAACACTAGATCTATTACTACATATACAGAAGATAATAATTATAAAACAATAATAATATTAAAATAATAATACATAACAAACAACAAATATAAATATAAATACAAATACAAATTGAAAATGCATTTTCCATGAAAAAAAAAACAATAAAAAATAATTTACCACGAAGGGATTCGAACCCGGCCCTGCGGCGTAACAGTTCAGCTCGCTGCTGTTACGCCACAGCATTTCTTTTTTTTAAACATGTTTATTATTATGTTCAGGTACAGTCATATATATTTTAGGTTACAACAAACACAGAAAAAAAAATATACCTATCTAGTATTGCAATTTAGTAGCTATTTGATGCTCGTAGGCATGACTTATAGCTAAGCTTCTTTGGCGTTATTTTAGGATTACTAACTTATTTTCTATAGAGTTCGGTGCTTATCTCTAATCAGTCTTGGGGAGTGTTACATTTGGGGAAAAAGTTAACATAAGGAAAAAAAATCCCCACTAAGGAAAAAAACCCCCACTAATTACGCCACACCATTGCTTGATAACAATCTGAACTAAACTATATATATTTTACGGTTATGAAACTTTAATTGCAAATATCGCGAAAACTATTGAGTGTCTGCCCCTATAATGGGGTATTTTCGTAATCAGGGGAACGAGATCTATAACTCTGTAAAGTCTGAACAAAATTCGTGAGGGACAGAGCGGGGGTTCTCCTTGTGAGTCCAGACTTATGGTTGTACTATTAGGTTTTACAAAATTATGGAAGTGTATGAAACTGTAGTGTTTAAATACTTTTTGGATCCACTGCATGTGTGATGTTGTTAATTAATCTCTGCAAGGTTTTGAACTACATTTTTTGGAATACATGCATAAAATCTGTACTATTATTATTCTGTATTGTTAATATTATTGCTTCTTCGTACTGTTATATTGATTGTTCGAGCTGTCATTCGATTGTTCGTGTATCGCGAGCATAAGACATTTTATGCGCAAGCAGATTGCGCCGATCGGATCGTGAAACGCAAGTAAATCTCTACCGTGAAAATTTCGAATGTTATTGCCGTCGAGGAGCACGCGATAAAACATTAACGATTGCGCTTCGATATTGCTTTCCCGAACAAAAAGTCTGTCAAGGATGAACGCCGGCGTCACGTAACATTAACGACTAACAAGCTGCGTGAATTGCGAACAGGTCCAGTTTCCTTGAATGGACTCGAACGGTTCTTAAAGGCTCGCGAAATCAGCGTTATTGCGCTCCACCGGATGTAAAACCGTTGTGGCCTCTCCGATATGCCTCTGATTAGGCTGTCGTAATTGCAATTGATTAATTGCCCCTCCCTCCCCCCCCCCCATCATCGCAGTGAAATGATCGATACGCAGTTCAATTGATCAGTAGTAACTTTAATCAACACATTATGCGAAATGCTCTCGATTGTTGCGTCATGCTTGATCTTTGAAATGTTTACACTATTTGATTGCTACAGACGGTGATTTTGTATGAAAAAATTGGTTAACGATTTCAATATTTGAAACAGCGTTCTCCAGAAAATTAAATTTGAAAATTTATTGAGAACACACATACACGTATTTACCTTGTTTTCGTGCGGATGTCGAAGCTTGTTTTACGTGGAATAATATGTAAACAATGGAAAATCGAATTCTCTGTAACTCTGTGACAAACTTACAGAAAACATCCAGTTTTAACAATTGTCCTCGTTTAAATGCTGATATTTGTGTTCAATCTCAATTTTGTTAAAAATTGTACGAATTTGATTTCACAAATTTGTTTTATTTCGTCGGAACAACAGTCACTACACTATTTTTAACTTTGATGTAAATGATGAATCTACCATATTTTTACTAAAAATTTTACTTGATGACTTTTACTATGAAGCAGAGAATAATTCCTGATGCAATAATCGTTGTTATCAGCAATTCGCTATAAAATAATTATTAGTCTGTTTATGACCGAAAGCCATTAGTTTAGGAGATATTTTAGTGTGAATGTTGCTAAGCGATAGTAATAACATTTATCTCTTTAATGTTGCTGTTCGAGTGGACGTTCTTCCAAATGTTTCCTGTAGAAGTATGAATATTTTCTGATGGATTAAGATACAACCGAATATTATCCGCACCTCTAGAACAAATATTAAGATATAAGAAAATATTATCGAGACACCTTTAAGTCAAATATCATTAAACAGAGACATTTCGGGCTCCTGTTAGGTGACTCACCTTCTACAATGTTCATTCTCGCAATTCATAGTTTTATTTAATATGTTCCGAAATTGAATACTGTTCGAAAGATTTCCCTGTTATAAAATTAACGAGCTTCATCTAGCTAGGACTCGTCTGATCCACGTGTCTGACCCATATCAAATCGTTTTCACAAACCATTGAACGTTCTACGTATTCCATTAATGCGTATGGAACTGTAGTAATCTGTGTTTCGCGGAGCATTATGCAGACTAGAATTCGAATTACAGCTGCCTCAAAATCAAATGTACAAGAGCGTGCTGCACGAGGCTGCAACGGGAGCTGCGAAATGAACTTTGACCTTGAAGGTCGAAAGGTACAATTTTTAATTGCATCGTATTCTACTCGTCGGAAGAATAAAAAGTGCAAAAGCGAATTCGTTCTGTTAGAAATTTATAATAACGTTTTTTCATTATCAAACTGATTTTATATTTAATATTCCGTTTTGTACGAAGTCCTAGAAATAAGCTTCCCCCGAAATAACGTATTAAGGGGCTAGTATACCCGCGATTTGTAACTAGAAAATACCTAGAATCTTACTAGAAAAATGGGTCGAAACATGGGTTTGCTAGGTTTCGCTTAATGTCCTTATACGAGCACCATGCGGTGAACCTTCCTCTTTCGAACGAGCCCTCAATCAGCACAAAATTTGCTCGTATAAGGACATTAAGCGAAACCGCGCAAACCGTACGGTACCTTCGCATGAATTTGCAGGAAAATTGTTTCTATGATATT
>CM052286.1:2257560-2272694 GCA_028455765.1 Lasioglossum oenotherae | reverse complement strand
GCTCGAGTTAAGATTAACACCCTGTATACCGAGACACTATTGTACACGGACAAAAAAAGGAGTTACTTCAATAACACGCGTGTTATTGTAATTTTTTTATTTCGATGAATATTAATGTATTCTTTTCAATAGTATGAAATTTAGAAGCAAATCGTGATGTATTTGAAATTGTCTATCATGAAATAATTGAAAATAGTATTTGATTCAATACCGTATATTATTATTCGTAATATTTCTTTTTTCCTTCAATCAGATATGTTGTTAAAAAAATTTGAGAAATGTATTGATTTATACTGGAATTGGTTCGAAGCCATATCTTATTTTTTTGAAAACATTGATGGTCAAGCTATTGACTTATATGATTGGCGGAAGTGAGAAATTCAATAATATTAAATATTACAATAAGTTCATATGATATTGGCACTATTCAATAGTACATCTTATTGAATCAAAATATATTTTTTTTCGTTTCGACAGGATTTTTTTCTCAGTGTACAAATCAGTCACCTACGTTTAGTTAACATCCGTAACACCCCCTCCACTAATGCAAAAATTAAATACAAGAACCAGTAGAGGGATCCATAACGAAAGGGGTAGGCGGAACACGCTGGCCACAGTAAAAACGGCTGGAGGGCCGCGGATAAAGGGTCGCGAGCGACTGCCCCTCACAATATTTATTCGAAGTAACCGGCGAAACAGGGTGCAAAAAGGAGATGGGGAAAGAAGGCGGCTAGAAAGAGGAGTGGAGAGAAGGAGTGAACGGTGTTCGCGATCAAAGCGGTTCGCGAAAAATATCCATCGCCGTAAAAACTGTTCCACATTCGACTGCCGTTCATCACTCGGTTCCTTTCGGCGTGGCTAGCGCGCACGCGTTCTGTCGCTGCTTCTCTCTATATATTTTCCTTTTTTTTTTTGCTTGGTACCGTGCGCGAAACGCTCTCAGCACTTTACCTAGCCCCGGTGGCATCGGCTCGGAGAGTTCCACCCACGGTTTTCACATCGCGCGCAATTTCCAAGCACACTTGTCTACGCGGTGTCGACGACGGCGCCGCGGAATGGAGCGAGCGAAGGAACGCTCGCACAAAGAGACATCTGAAATTTCTGCGCTCGGGAACGTTTTTTGGGGAAGTACAGCGACGGTACAGGGGGAGCAAGAGGGGCTTGGAAGGGGAATTAATGGCGTGTGCACCGCGAATAAAGTGCCCCTGTGCGGCCGGTGAAAGCGGCAAATAGGTAGGTGGCAAAAGACAGCCGGGTAGGTGCATGAGGAAATAGAAGTACTGCACGGTTAAATATACATCGGTTCGGCAATCTATTTGGGATCATACAATTTCCACTGAAAATTCAAAAACACGTCCACCAGCGATAGGCAATTCTAACAGAACGCAAATCTGAGAATCGTAAAGCAGAGGGGTACTGTTAAACACTCTACCCTGAGAAAAAAATCCTGTCGAAACAAAAGAAATATGTGTTGATTCAATAAGATGTACTACTGAATAGTGCCAATATTATATGAACTTATTTTAATATTTAATAGTATTCAATTTCAATAGCAAAACTCACTTCCGCCAATAGCTTGACCATCAATGTTTTCAAAAAAATAAGGTATGGCCTCGAACCAATTCCAGTATAAATCAATACATTTCTCAAATTTTTTAACAACATATCTGATTGAAGGACAAATTGAATCAAATAATATTTTCAATCATTTCATGATAGACAATTCAAATCCATCACGATTTGCTTCTAAATTTCATACTATTGAAAAGAATACATTGATATTCATCGAAGTAAAAAAATTACAATAACACGCGTGTTATTGAAGCAACTACTTTTTTTCTCAGTGTACGCATTTCTCGTTCCACAACACTCCGATCCGCGCTCCCTTTCGGACGCATCGCAAACGGAGTGTGTACTTTCCGTGACTTTTTGTTCTCTCCCAATAATTTTCTCCCTATTCCTTGTTCAACGAGACAGGCGAGGCAGTAAAGTAACAGCGTGTGTCCTTTAACAGCTACGTCGCACTTATTCGGCTGTGTGTATATACAGGGTGTGACCGGACGAGTGGTACAGCCGAGCAGGTGGTGATACTACATGCAAAAATAAGTCGAAAAAAAGGAATAACATTTTTTTGTTTGACGCTTCGTTTTCGAGAAAATCGAGTTTAAAATTCCGCCAGGTTCGTGTGCTTTAGTATAATATGTATATGCACAAAGAAGAATTGGTTGATCATGGTCAGACGCGTCAGACGATTTCTATGCAATAGCACGTGTATTCGCTGCATTTTCAAACTTGATTTTCTCGAAAACAAAGCGTCAAACAATAAAAAAAAACTTTGAAAACCACGCTTATAATGCACTAAAAAGGAGAAAATCCGAAATTATCCGAAATGGAACTAAATGAACGGAACATCACAACCACACTGAGCTCATTCGGTGCGAAGTGGGTCAGTGGAGTGGGGATGAATCGGAGTGGGACCGCGTAGTGGAGTAGGGAGCGCTGGCGCGCGAAGTGGGGATCGCTGAACGCGATTACGTACTACCGAGCGTCCCGCGGCGAGGGACGAGGGATTAATTCGTTTCTTAATATTCCATTGTCATCCAGTTCTGAGCTATGTTTAAAGTTTCAAGTCTCTGGCTCATCGGGAAGTGGTTTAAAATTCGATTACAAGATTTGACGCATACAACAATAACTCGGCAAGCTAATATAAGCGTGGTAAAAGAATGTTATTCCTTATTTTCGACTTAGTTTTACATGTAGCCCCCTGCTACCCCCTGTTCGGTTGTACAACCCATCCGGCTACACCCTGTATATGGTTCTCTCGGTCTGGATCAGGTCTACGTGGTGTCGACAACGGCGCCGTGGAATGAAACGAACGGAAAAACGCTGGTGCTAAGAGACATTTGAGATTTCTGCGCTCGGGAACGTTTTTTGAAACGGGTATGGCGACGGTATAGAGGGGGTTACGGGGGGGAATTAATGGCATGTACACGCCGAATAAAGTGCCCCTGTGCGGCCGGTGAAAGCGGCGAGCAGCTCGGTAGGTGGTAAAAGACAGCCGGGTAGATCGTAGATGAGGAGAAAATAGAAATAGTGGCCGAGCAGGAGGGAGGAAGGGAACGTAACCACGTTTAGTAAACACGGGGGTAAGTTACATCGTCGTGCGGCAAACGACAAAACAAAGTTTGATACGCGCAGGGAGCTACATCGCCTCTGGTTCTCTCTCTCTCCTCTTTCTCTTTCTCTCTGGTTTGTCTCGTTCTCCCTCTTGTTCTCTCTATCGGCCATCCTTTCTCCGCGTTCTAGCGCCCCCGCTGAGAGTTTACGGGCTTGTCCAGCGAACTCTGGCGAGGCTGTTTATCCGCAAAAGTAATTACCCGTTGTCATCGCTCGATTTCATCGCGACCGCCGCCGCTGGTGGCGACAAGCCTCCAAGGGGGAGGCCTCCCTTATTCCTGCTGTCATTTCAGCTCTCGAAAGACACCTCGCGCTTCCGGTTGAGCGGAGTCTGTAAAACCGCGCGGACACTCGGAAACACCGTCTTCCTTCGAGCAAAGCTGATTATGTAAAAGACCCAGGGCGAATGGATGCGATTCTTAAAGCCGCTGCGACTCGATTCCGCGAATTCTTCCGGTGACAACTATGTTCTTTGCTGGACAGTTGGATAATTGTTTAGGACGTTGCTCTGGATTATTACTAGACTGCGAATTTTTATGAGAAAGAACAATTGTAAGCATTCTGTGCAAGATACAGGAGCTAAATACATATTTATTTTCTGAACAACTTTAGTTGCGAATTGTGGAATAGTATTTTTATATTCGTTGGGGAGCCTTTGTACCTTAAATAAAAATCGTAACACGTCGGCTAATAAACTCGGAACATAGTAAAACTGTAGCCGCATACCAAGTGCGAGTCGTATCATCGTGAATCTTAGATGAGAATCGATAGATAAGACTATCATTTACACGTTCCAATCGAAGAAATCACCGTACGATTGCCGCTACAACTGTTCATCCACGCCTCCGTTTAGAAAAATCTGTCTATCAGTATCGTACTAGCATCGATAATACTTCGATTTATCCGTCACACATCATAGGTAGATAAGATTCGAAACTGTCATATTCGATGAGATTGACATATTGACGTTTATCGTATATGCAATCGGTCGTTGTGATCTGTTCCAGTGAATGTCTATCCAAGGCGATTGGATATTCTGATAGTATCTATCACAGATGCAATTCGGTATCTGTCACTTCGTTAATGCATCCTGTATCTTAAACAGCCGTGAACCCTTTAATGGATCGATTAAATTATGGGATCTATTAAATCCATGTCGCGACAGACTCGATGTGTCAAATGCATATATGCTGTGTTATATACACTGAGAAGAAAAAGTAGTTACTTCAATAACACGCGTGTTATTGTAATTTTTTTACTTCGATGAATATCAATGTATTCTTTACAATAGTATGAAATTTAGAAGCAAATCGTGATGTATTTGAATTGTCTATCATGAAATGATTGAAAATAGTATTTGATTCAATACCGTATATTATTATTCGTAATATTTCTTTTTTTCCTTCAATCAGATATGTTGTTAAAAAAATTTGAGAAATGTTTTGATTTATACTGGAATTGGTTCGAGGCCATATCTGATTTTTTTGAAAACATTGATGGACAAGCTATTGGCTTATATGATTGGCGGAAGTGAGTATTAAATATTAAAATAAGTTCATATGATATTGGCACTATTCAATAGCACATCTTATTGAATCAACTTTTTTTTCGTTTCGACAGGATTTTTTTCTCAGTGTCTAAAAAACGTTTAAAGAGAGGCAGATGCCCTTAAGATACCAATTTTGTCGGATATTTATCAAAGCAATTGTAAAATGAAAAATCTAAAGCAAGATTTAACAATGTATTCTTTTCAATAGTATGAAATTTAGAAGCAAATCGTGATGTATTTGAATTGTCTATCATGAAATGATTGAAAATAGTATTTGATTCAATACCGTATATTATTATTCGTAATATTTCTTTTTTTCCTTCGATCAGATATGTTGTTAAATAAATTTGAGAAATGTATTGATTTATATTGGAATTGCTTTGAGGCCATATCTTATTTTTTTGAAAACATTGATGGTCAAGCTATTGGCTTATATGATTGGCGGAAGTGAGTCTTGGTATTGAAATTCAATAGTATTAAATATTAAAATAAGTTCATATGATATTGGCACTATTCAATAGTACATCTTATTGAATCAACATATATTTTCTTTGTTTCGACAAGATTTTTTTCTCAGTGTACGTATTTGTTATTAAATCGTTTGACAGGAGAATGTTTAATAAAGACTGGATTTGCGTTAATCCAACAAACTGTTTATCTGTATAATAATTATTACTTCATAACTGTTTAACTGGTTTTATCTTCACTCTATTTTTTTGACCGAACAGCTTCAGTTTATTTATTCAGTCAGTTTATGAATAGCTAAGCACCATCAACGAAATTAATCATCAACCACAACATTCCATCCACATAATTAGTGGAAATTCATCTCAACTAAAAAATTAAGTGGAATGAAACAACCAAAATTAGGAAAGGCTGTTAACCCTTCACCGACGAAATTTTATTTAAATAAATGGAAGAAATTAATTATACGAAATATATATAAATATATATAAGAAATTTTATAAGAAATATATATAAGAAATTTTATTTATTTAATTATAAAAAGTTTTCAGTTCTGGGAACAAATAAAAGATACTGATCCTCTGTTACTAAAATAATTCAATTATTTGCAACTTTAATAATTAGATACGTAAACCTCTGATGTCACTAATATTACAACCAATATTCGTCCTCAGTGTTCAAATATAAATTGACATATTTTATCCGTTTTGAGAACATTATTAAACAAGAATGCAGTGTACGAAATGTACAAGGATGAGAGGTTGCAAATATCGCAATATCGTATCGTTTAAAACAGAGAACACGCGAGAACGTCAGCAGTCTGTTGATAGTCAAGCATCCATGTAACAGCTGAGTGTGAAACAAGGCGGAATAGGCTCACTTAATGTCCTTGTATATGTATAATTTAGAGCGAGCAAAGAGCTATTCGACGCGGAATTTCATTCGGCAAACGGGTCTGCGAGCCACAAAACTGCGCCTCGTGACATAGTGCGATCCGCGTTCTCTTTACAGATGACGCAATGTGGTTTATCAGAGCCCGTGCGAATTAATCCGATGTCAACCAGCGATCGAAGATAATGATCCACGCGGGACGGATTCGTTTTGCAATAAAACCCCGCTTCTCGTACTCCAAATGTTTCACTTCTCATTCTCTACCTTTGAGTTTGAAAGTTTAGACACATTTCAAGATTCTTACAAAAAGACGACGCTATACACGCTGTCCCAAAGTACGCGAACTTCCCGAAAGGGGGTGGTTCCTGAGACCATTTCAAGCGACATTATCCTTTGCAAAAATGTTATCCGCGGCTTTGTTTAGCAATTATTAACGAAAAACACGGACCCATCAGAGCGGGACCCAGAGTGTTTTTTGTTAATAATTCCTAAAGAAAGCTGCGGATAACATTTTTGCAAAGGAAAATGTCGCTTGAAATGGTCTCAGAAACCACCCCCTTCGGGAAGTTCACGAATTTTGAGACACCCTGTGTAGAAGTATCAATAAAGAAGTATAAATTTTTATAGAAATTATTAACGATTTATAAAAGGAATATCTACAGAGTCTTTATTATTTTTGTATTATTTTCTCACTCTTTTTGGCGTTGGTATAATCCTTTTAGTTCGTACGATACTTTGGAGATTTTTATCGAAATACAAATATTGTGGGAAGCGTCTGCGAGTCATAAAGTGTGAGAAATGAGTAAACAGATAAAAACACATGAAAAATGTAGACAGCAGTTTCCAGTTGTCATACTGTATCAAGTTTATAAATATTAATTGCGCCGCGGTATTATCTGTCTATAGAAACAAACAGTATCGGTCCACAGATAATATTTGCGAATTGAAAAAGCGAATAATGTGCAAATACGATAACCAAACAGTATCCTTCGGCACGGACATCTGACGATTCTTCAAAATGGGCAGCCCCCGAAAAATTGAATTTTCTATAAAAGCATTATATTTACACTCTTCCCAAGCAATTTATATGGGAAATCGTTTTTACCAGGATGTCTGTACAATATCAGATATTCCTGACGATTTTTCACATTTTCATACTTAGACGTAATTAAAACAACGTCAAAGACTTACCTTCCGCCTGCAACTGCTGGCGTCTGGAAATCCTCTGCCTTCTCTGCACACACAAATTCAGATAAGGTTAGACTTGATACACAAGAACTGCTTTGCACGAAAATAAATATACAAGAGAAGAGGAGAAACACGAGGAAATCTACGAAGTGAAAACTTATATAAGAACGAAGCACAACCCAAATACTCGGACAGCGTAAACATCGAATTTAAGACAATTGCTTAGCGATGCGAAAGGACTTGTCCGTAAAAAGCATTTGCAGCGACGTTGTCCAAACACGTGTTGACAATATTAATTAAAATACAATGTTTTAGTGTGACAATTCGTGAATTCAGGTTTCTAAAAATACTCTGCCAGTTATGTGATCTTACTGACACGTGACGACATCTCAGATAATAAATACAAGTTTTGATCAGAAAAATAACATCCATTTCTGAAATCAAAAAGTTTTTGTAGAATCACAAAATCTTTTCAATTGAATTGACCCACAGTGGAGATTGAACTAATTTCTTGATGTCCTATGCAATTACTCTAATTTTAATAAGCGTCGTCGTCTGAACCAATTTTCAAAAATCAATTTTCTCTAATTATTTGCCCTTTCTTATGACGCGTTTGCGGAAGAGTTCCAATGAATCGAGTTTTCCGGATCCGAGAAGGCAGCCGCCTGCGCTTGAAAATGAGGTTACAGAAGAGAAGAAAGTGTTTCGCTAGAAATATTTCGCACGCAATTAATTTTTGCTGTCGCTCACGAATGAATCGCGAAACTAAATTATCGTGCTGGCTGCGCGAAACAATGCTCCTCGACATTTATTGTATTTGGTGACTACTCGAGCATTGCTTTCTACTTGCGCAGCTAAAATGAACATGTAATTTTCTGCCCCTTGATCCCGTGATATTACTAAGACTGTAGAAGTGCAAGCGTCTTCTGTGACGCCCGCTAATTGCAATTCCATTTTTCACGTCTTTGGAACTTGTTTCCCCGATTGGATATCAAACGAGAAAATAATTAACTCTTTGACACGAACATTTATTTCAACACTGAACCGATCGCACGACTTCAAGGCGTCACTAAAAATTGCTGTTGTTTAAAACAATTTTTAGATTACTACGTGAAAATTCAAACTAGTTTCTGAGAAAAAAGGATTTTTGTATATGCTCGTGTTATTTAACAATATGAAACGTACAAATTGCGAAAGGAATTTTTGGGACCAACCTGATATTTAAGAAATTGCTAAAAGTTTAAAATGTGGCCACGAGTAATGATTTATTCATTATTGTTTTAAACCGAGTGGTTTATTTAGCAAATATAATATTGATTTTATATAATAATTTATATTTATATAATATTGATTATTTCATGATAAAATGCCAAATTCTTTGAAATTATCCTGTCCGCATTCTTTCCGGGTATACCCCCCCCCCCCTCGCCGTCATAAGCCAAGCTGGTAGGCGCTGTCGATCAGCATAGCTTGTACATCTTTTGAAACTGTGACGTCACATTATCCACGATCTGAATGATCTTTGCCATAGGCAAAATTATCTGCGCCGTGTCTATAAGTATATATGGTCTAAGATCAGATCCAACGCGACCCAGTAGGCGAAGTACGAGCGGCTTCACCGACACGGGCGCACATTGTGTGCCCCGTTAAATTCTCGGCGTTATCTTTCGATCGGAGTAAATACTTGCAATAGCGGGCATTTATGAGGTGTTCTGGCGAGCGTGTGGAGTTTGTCACGGGAAGAAGGAGGAGGGAACGTGTTAATAAAGAGCTCGTGTGCGCGACGCTGCGCCGGTGAAAACGGCGGAGCAGAGAGAAATATAATATACATTTACGTATGCGCTGACATATATGTAATCATTACATATATATATCAAATCTTAATATTCGTTTTTCGAGGCTCGTGCCGCGGCGCGGGCGCACAGTGGTCTAAAACGCGAAATTTAGTGACATTTTGCCCAAAAACCAACTGTATCATATAGATATCTGTTGAGTGTTTATTGCTTTCTAAATATCCATCAACCTCGAAAATGAAAATATTAATTTTAATAAAAACCATTACTGTAACAAACAATTAAAGTTGGAAGTTTTCAAGATAGCCTTTCTCATGGAAAAAATTGCTTTTCTTCTTTAAGATGCCCTGACGATCCTATTTAATATTTTCCTTCCAATTTCTTTTTAAATTAAAGGTTTATCTTTAAGCTGTAAATTATCATTTGTCAATTGAAAATTAGTATTTGTAATGCATTAAAAATGTTACGCTAAATGTAATGAAGAAAATTTGTTAAATTATCAAGACTTCGCAAGGAATATCTATCGAGTCATAAGAGGTCATAGAATTTGACAAAATGGATAGTTTTCAGCATACTTTCCTCCATGTAATCATGCAAGAATCATTTCCTAGCTCGTCCTATATCAAAAGTTATTATTGTTTGAAGCCGTCCGTGCGGCTGTGCGTATTGGTTCTCGCATCCATCGCCGGGACTCCGTGACGACTAAGAAACACTTTAGACTCTAAACACTTCAAATCTTTATGCTATGCTACAATTTTCTCAGCGTTATATTCTATGTTTTTTCCTGTTTATTTAAATTTTGTTTATTTATGCATTAGTTCAGTATTACCATAGTTTAGTGCAGTGTATATTAATATACAAGGAGAATTAAGTATAATTCTCCGAACGTTGTATACGTTTTAAACAATCATCTTATACGACCGTTTCTCCCACCAATATTCGGAAAAAATGCTATCGATGAATTCGTTTGCCCGATCGACAGTTTCACGCCTACTCCAAACTTATATTGTTGTCATTTATTAAGAATGGAGGCGTTCCGTACAAATCTGAATTTATTATATTTATTATTGTTTACATTTCACTTTGTGCTTTATACAGGTACCATAGATTGTGAATTTATAAGGATCAGATCAATTTTCTCCGGAGGCTTTGTAAAATTAAGAAACAAATTTTATTCAAATAGCGATTTCTCAAAAATTTAGAAGAATAATATACTGACTAAGTTGAATGTATTCCGTTCCAAAAAAAATTTGCTAAAGGTTGTTAAATTTGTAAATATGTTTAAAAAATAGTAAAAGAAGCTATTAAATAAACGAAAAGTATACCACATTGTACATTATTAAAAAAGATTACACGTTAATATCCTACACCCCAAATTTCATATCGATATCTTTAATAGCTTAGAAGTTATACCAAAATGTCACTGAATTTCGCGTTTTAGACCAGTGCGGGGCGCTAAGAAGCGGCGACTTTAAGAAACCGGCAAGCGATATACATATACACGCGAAAAGGAGAGAAGGAAACGTCGGTATCGCGGAAGCGTGCGTGAGCGGAGCGCATTTATTGCCGGCGTAAAGTAAAATTACCGCTGCAACTGCTGTTACCGCAGAAGCAGCTCGCTCTTTCTCCTTTCATCTGGCCGTTGGCCGCGCGTAACGCAAAATTCCCATCGTTTTAGCGGCAACTGAAGCGGAACCATTTTCGGTGTGTATCTGCGAAACTGCATAACGGGACCAGACCCCAAGCATTTTCCCTCCCGTCTTTCTTCCCGCGCGCCGAGAGGATCGAACGAGATCCTCGCCCTGAATTTCCAACCCGAGCTTCCGCTGAAAACGCGCGCTAACGCGTGCCGTAATTTTTCAAACGGCAAATTAGCCGGAGCCCAGTCGCTTTCGCGATTAACTCCGTTTACCCACTCGCCCGAGCTCTTTCTCTTTCTGCTGCTTTCTTGCTCGCTGTGCATATCGTGGGATTCTACTGATGAGAACTTTGGCTACTTCGAAGTAGCTTCAGACTCTTTCGAGAATGATACAGTGAAGTCTTCAGCATGGTGTGATGGGCACTACAAATTTTTATTCGAGTCGGACGTCCACGATTTTAATTAAACTATGAATTTTATGCATTTATGACAGACATCAGTGGTCGAAAGTTTTAAAATAAAATGAGGATTCAGAGAGTTTAAGAATATCAATAAATTGTTTACAATTTTATAAAATTCTTTAGGAACATCGGATAAATAAAATACAAGAGTCATACTTATTTCATTATTACCACGCTTATATATACGTATTTTCTTGTGTTAAAAAAATGTGTAGATGCCGTTAAGAAATCTAGCAAACATTGACAAAAAATTGTATTCTTTTTGGTCAATATTTGAGCATTAAAATAAGCATAGATAAATGCTAAACATCCATTTCATTTTTGCTCTAGGAATTTATTAGAAACAAAAAAACTATAATTATTGTAGTCTCGAAGAAAATCGGATTAATTACCTAGACTGAAGGAATAGCGTATCTAACACGAGAAAGTAGAAATTATCACACAGCTACGACACACTTCAAATCGCAAATGGAGTATCTTGTAAAAGATTGCGTATTGAGAGCGTTAAGTAAACAAGGATTGCCAAAAATTCGATTCAACAGTTGGCCAATCATTAGCAGGATAGCACGTCTGGTGAAAGTGAAATCTAGCGGAAGTGGTTTAGCAGTCGTTGATGAGTGGCAACAGGAGCAGACAGACATGCCGCGGGCCATTTAACGAAACCGTCGAAATCTCCATAGGAGTTGCTCCTCGCAGCTCGTCGTCGTCGTCGCACACGGAAACGTATCAATACAAGGATCCTTGGTATCGCATGCTCGCTTGCCGTAGCCGGGGCGATAAGGATAACAGTGGAGTCACGTTAGAGAAATGTAAAACGGGAATCCGCCCACGCCAGCGCAGCGCGCCGCTAAGTTCCCTGTGAATCCGGCTAGGTCAGCGGAACTCGAAACTCTTTTTATTACAAAGAAAGCGGAGAACTTTTGATCGTGAATGCATGCCTATAACGATCTCGCAGCTCTTTTGCATCGCGATAAACCCAGATAATCTAGGTGCACGGTAGTGCACCAACCAAGTTCTCGCAGTACCTCCTTTTACACGAAACAATTTAGCCGTTTTTTAGAGGCTTATAACTCGGCACTGGAGGCAGATGGAGAGATGCAATTTCGTACACTTGTTAAATGCTATCATGTCTCAATATTGACAAAACATTAATGTTCCAACATTAGTAGGTTCCGAGATATAGGACCTCAAAAATCGCTAAATTTGTCACTGACTGACTGACTGACTGACGGATCATCAAAACCTTTTGGGTACTTCCCATTGACCTACAAACTTGAAATTTGGCACACAGGTCTACCATAACAAACCTTCAAAGGAATAATTGTGAAAGTTTGTTACTTTTTAAACCAATGGCCATAAAAGATGTTAGGTAGCGGCCAAGTTTGAATAATTTAGCCGTCCATGTAACTCTTTAAAAATTAAATAGCGTTCTTGTAAACTATGTTGGAATTATATTTGTATGCGTTTGTAATGCCCGCGTTATGTGTTTATTTGTTCTATGACTTTTTCTATGTACAGCGACACCTGTCGTCTTATATATAAGGGCGTTCTTTATTTTACTCCTTCTCCTTTTCCTCTGGTCGCTCAAAGTGTTCACGTCATGTATGTCAGAGTAAGATTAAATTATATTTTATTTGTGTTATTCACTTCCACTAAATAATCCCTAACAAACCAATTTTTACAAACGCTTTTTTCAGTATTGCTAGATGTATTTCTAAGCTAACGAACTTGGCCGTATTTTGTTTGATCTCACAACTTTTTACGGCCACAAGAACTTGGCTCCTGTTTACAGGATGTTTTTCTTGGGATTTCATCCATTACCGGAAACTGACACGTTTTTACACCATAATTAGTTGAGGTAATAATTAATCGAGGACAATATTATAAAAATCGTCAACTTATTGCTCCATGTCTGCCGATTGAATTCAATGAATGTAGAGTGGAGACGATAGAAAAATTATTGGACCTGCGCTACGGATTAACAATAACGTTTACATGTACACATGCAAAATAGAAATTGTTTGCAACAACTGCAAGTAGACTGCGAATTTTTCTAACAAAATTTTCTGTTTTTTTCTACGATGAGGAATTTTTTGTTCACTGCGAGAAATTGCGTCAAGTCGATGCAGCTTCCACTGAATTAGATGTGGAAATGGGAATTTGCGTATATACATACATATATATATATATACAATATGCAATGTATATATTGCCAGGGGAGTACGCCGTATGCGGGTACACAATTGACATTCCGTCAATTATGTTTCCTGAATACGATAGTCGCAAGACGAGTACAGAATCCGAAATGCGATAAATTTAGCCGAGGAAGCAACTTGCGGAAATAAGTTTCTGCTGTGCTTTTCATCGAAAACTGAATTTACGGATGCTATGTGTGAACAGCTTTCTTAAATAATCTTCGAGATGGGTCGGTGGTCTGGAATTGAACATGTTTCGAATATTGGAAATGAATTAGACGTTGATCGAATTTTCTTACATACCTGCTGAAATGAAAGCAGGGAAATTGTTGCGAGCTGAGCATTTTGTGGAACGAAGGTAAAAATACAAATCTAGATTCTTTCGATGCTTTCGACGAACTTTTCATCAATTGCAGAGAACTTCGTATCCGAACGAGTCGACATAATTGTCTCGCGGTAATGAGACAGCGCGACGATTCCCACGCGTATAATTACCGAAATTAGCATCGGCGCGGGGCTTCAAATTAATTTCGGATTATAGGACTTAAGTCCTTCAATTCTCCAACACGTCCCTTGGCGTCGAATTTCGCTTCTGTCAAAGAACGACTAATTCCACGAAGAGAGAGGCAGGTAAAAAACTTCCATCGAAAATCGAAAGGATAAAATCGTTGGGTGTTCGGGCGCGTCCCCATCGTTCACAAATAATAAAGCGGTGGATAGAAGGCTCTCTCGCATTTGTCGCGTCGTGTACCGTTTCCCGAGAAAAATGTGTCAAATTGTCACGAGGGACGGGCGAGGATTAAATATTTGAAAATCCGCGAGAGAACGGACCCGGTCCGAGAGGATGTCGCTCGCGTTTCAAGATCGGGACTCGAAGTGTCCATAAATAATGTTTCCTCTGGTCAGCGCGAGTCAGCGAAACGTTTTCCTGTTGTTTATCCGGGACAACAGGCGCTGTTTAACGGCGAAACATTAAATTTTAAGTGGGCGACAGCAGCGCTAGGTTCGCGACAATTTTCGCGGTGGAACGGCAGCGACGCCGGTCGGTCGGTGTATTACACATCTTTTTAACCCCCGACGCTCGGTTTGTACGCTTTGCAAATATTCAAATGGCTCCGCTAATGGACCCTCTTTCCATCCGTGCGCTCCGGTGTTGCATCAAAGTGGCACAACGTAGCCGAGCGCTCGAAAAGGTACATCCATCTTCCCTTGACCCACCCAATGCACTGCCGGGATCCGAAAATTACGGGCTAACGGAAAGTCTCCGCCCGTCTCGTTCCTTCTCCTCTTGCCCCATCCCCTTCTTCTTCTTATTCTTCCTCTTCCTCCTTGTTACCTTCTTCGCACTGACTCGCTTCGCCCCCTTTCTCACTGTTTCTTGGTTTCCACCATTCTTCCGCGCTGGTCATTGACTTCACCTTGCCCAGGTCCACTGATCGCAACAGAATCGCAATCCGTTTGCGTCCACCTTTTTTTTTGCATAGCTGAAATCGTACCGCGTCTGCGATTCGCCAGATCACTGAAATCCGCTTCGGCTTCCGACGAAAACGCAATCCAGTCGTCGGACTATATCTAACGCCATTTTGTCGCGCTCGACGTGGATATTTCATAATTTTGAAAATTAGACAGAAAAGTGTAGGTACAGTATGTGGACAAATATTTTAATAGACATTCATATTTAATTAATTTGTTGTTTCGCGATCGTAAATATTTGATAAGAGTAAATATACTCACAGCGCACAGTTTCGATCAGAGAAAAGACAAAGCAAATTTGCA
>CM052286.1:2245162-2257460 GCA_028455765.1 Lasioglossum oenotherae | reverse complement strand
GCCCTCCATGTAACTCTTTAAAAATTAAATAGCGTTCTTTCAAACTAATTTTTACAAACGCTTTTTTCAGTATTGCAAGATGCATTTCTAAGCGAACGAACTTGGCCGTATTTTGTTTGATCTCACAACTTTTTACGGCCATGAGAACTTGGCTCCTGTTTACAGGATGTTTTTGTTGGGATTTCATCCATTTTTCTCATCCATTTTTTCCTCAGATCCGTTTGCCCCCCGCCGCTATAAGCGATGCTCGGTGTAGTTTTTATTGTTTACGTTAGAACGATTGTTTTTTTCATCAGTATTTGTTGCGACCTCGAAGCTAATTAAACGTATACTTATGTACTTATATATATGTTATGCTGCTATGTTCAATCCTACGTACCTATTTCGTAATGTTTTTTTCAATACAACCCTTTTAAGGTGCAAATTTCAAACTTTGATCATTATTCCTTTGAGTGTTTGTTATGGTGGACCTGTGTGCCAAATTTCAAGCTTGTAGGTCAATGGGAAGTACCCAAAAGGTTTTGATGATCCGTCAGTCAGTCAGTCAGTGACAAATTTAGCGATTTTTGAGGTCTTATATCTCGGAACCTACTAATGTTGGAACATTAATGTTTTGTCAATATTGAGACATGATAGCATTTAACAAGTGTACGAAATTACATCTCTCCATCTGCCTCCAGTGCCGAGTTATAAGCCTCTAAAAAACGGCTAAATTGTTTCGTGTAAAGGGAGGTAGTGCAAGAACTTGGCCGGTGCACTATCGTGCACCTGGATTATGCGTTACATGAATGATTTTTATGCAGGAACATTTTGTGAGATTCCCCAGGTACGATTGTTTGGGTTAGGTCTGGATTATATTATATTTCTATGACATTATGAATATTTTTAGACGTGATTAAAAAATGTTTCAAGGGAGAGTGACACTTTCAGCACAACAATTTTGTCGAACATTTTACACGTCGATCGCAACGATTTATTTTGAAAATTGAGGCTCTCGGGCAAAATGGATCATGCCACATAATAGAGTGGACTTTCTTCTTACAGAAACTGTAAAAAAAAGGGTCTAGAAAAAATTGCTGTTGGATAGCGTTACACATTATTCGGTCTTTCGTCAATTCGTCTTTGATACAGGAAAATCGATTATACGATGGAAAATTCATGTAAAATTCATGAGTAGAGAGAAACCCAAAACTGTGTACAATGTTCATATATGTTGTGTATATTATTTTGTAGACTTGTAGACAACTAGTATTATACGTGTAGACGATGAAAGCGAATTTAAATGAAGGATTTTTGTTTGCATTCTTACAATTTCGTCACCTTGATTCGTTTGTTCATAAAGATTGGCAATTTCAATCATAAAAATTTCATGGTATTTCAAATACTCTACAGATTTCAATAGCGTTGTATATTAAAATTTTGTCACATTCCAAGGTAGATTGTGCATATCTTCAATTTTTAATAAAAATATAAATACTTGAGAAAAATGACTATTATTGATGACTATCAACTATTACTTGATTTTACTTGATTACTACTTGTCAATCTGGAACAGAGAAATCGAGAAATCGAATGACTTTGATATTGTATAACGATTTTCCTGCACAAGAAAATATGTAAATTCGATACTCTGAATATTGATTCCAAATAAAATTTTCGCTTGAATGAAAACCAATTTTATGAATCTATTTTCCAGTGCATTGCATAGAATTAACGAGCACGTGTTGCATTTTGTTTCACTCTATTTTACCAATGTATACCCTGGGGCACTGGAACACATAATTACTCGTATAAAAATATACTTCATTTCTTTCACCGAGCACTTATTTGACGCAAATGGAAAGGATTACATGTGTACTAACAGTACCTGCTAGTTAACTTCCCGATTCATAGGGAAGTTACTGTAATTTTAAATTGATATTTCTCAATCATAGATCCTCGAGAGTCGGATTATAGAGACGAGCACAAGGTAAAAGATCTAACAGTCGGATTAAGAAGGAAGCAGGACTCTTAAGGAAATTGGTATTAACATAAGAAGATTATTTATGAAGCACCACCTGTCTAATAACTGTTCGTTACAATGGCTTTGCTCACTATTAATCTTTTCTCGTCTTGATACGGTACCTTCGCATGAATTTGCAGGAAAATTGTTTCTATGATATTGTCTATTTTGGAGTAATAGTAATTTCTCTCGGCGCTATGGTTCGATCAGTTTTTTACATTAACTAATAGTTATTGGAACGAACAGAACGGTGGTGTGTTTCGTCCTAAACCCGCTAGCCTTACTGATGAGTCCTCTAGCGGGTTTAGGACGAAACACACCACCTTTCTTTTCGTTCCAATAACTATTAGTTAAGGGAGAACTATACCCTCGGATTGTAACTGGAAAGGAACTATTTATCAATGTTATCAACGTCTGTGCAAAAGAAAATTTTGGTAACATTGATAAACAATTGATAAACACGCAACTGCCTAACGAACACGAGATGGAGTTGCTTGCTATTTCCATATTCTATTCAGCTCGTCGCGAATGCCGTTATACAGGGCAGGTCGCTCTCTTATTAGTGCCACCGATTAGAATATCTACCTCGTCTGTGTCAGTTTTGCTATGATCCCACGTTGATAGCAGTGCAACAGTGAAATGTTGCACAATATCGCAGCACTGATCGACAGTCCTCCAAATTAGGCGCCATCTCGTCTAAATGAACTGATCTAAAATTGGCTCTAGACTAGCTCTGCATCAGAGAGGACCTCTGTCTTCATGGGGAAATCTATGCTAATGTGAATGAAATCACGGGAATCGATTTTTTGTCCTTATACAAGCATATTTTGAGCTGCACAAAGGTTCATTTGATAGAGGAAGGTTCATCACAGGGTGGCCATCTCATCATATCAGTCAAAAAAGTCTCTTTGAGACAGGAAAATACATTGAAATCTGCGGTTATTTTTCTAGACTTTTTCTCTACTTTGGGCACTCATATTATTAGATATAAACATAATCTTGTTACATCATGAGATGGCCACCCTGTAGTTAATCTTCCTCTACAGAATGAGTCCTCACCCAGCCCAAAATATGCTCAAATAAGGACAAAAAATCGATTCCCGCAAACCCATGTTTCCACCCAAAATCTAGTAAGATTCTAGTTCCTTTCTAGTTACTTCAGTAGGGTATAGTTCCCCCTTAAGGGGCTAGTATCCCCCTAGGGGCTGTGCAAAAAAAGAGTTTGGTAACACTGAGAAACACGCACTGTCTGATGTACACGAGATGGCGTTGCTTGCTATTTCCATATTACAAGGTTACAAGGTTACTTTATTTAGAGTGATAGGTGTTTTATACACCTGTCACACTGTATACACATAGTTTTTTTACATACAAATCATTTATACATATAATCCCTTCAAATCCTCCCAAGCAGACTTTGTACTTTGTACTTTCAATGTTACGGTACAGTAGCGCATTAGTCCTCCTGACTGGGCGCCATCTCGTCTAAACTGACTGAACTAAATTTGGCTCTAGCTTGCTCTGGACTCTGTCTTGATGAGCGTAATATGGGGAAAATTCTGCTAATGTGCGCCCGGACAGTTTTTGACCTTATACGAGCATATTTTGAGCTGGGTGAGGGCTCATTTTAAAGAGGAAGGTTTTTCCCATCGCGCCCTTCTCATTATATAAGTCAAAAAGTCTTTTAGAGACAGAAAAATGCATTGAAATCTGCGGATTTTTTCCAAAAAATTTTACTCTACTTTGGACACTAATATTATTAGATATAAACATAATCTCGTTAACCTCATGACCAGAGCACCATGCGGTGAACCTTCCTCTTTCGAATGAGCCCTCACCCAGCCCAAAATTTGCACAAATGAGGACACTAAGCGACATGGCGCAAACCCATGTTTTGACGCAAAATCTAGTAAGATTCTAGTAATTTTCTAGTTACAAATCGAGCCTATACTACCCCCTTAATGTAGAAAACTGATCAAATTACTATTACTCCAAAATTAAGGATTGACGATCGATATCTAACTCTTCTTTATATTGTCTATTCATTGACTTGCTCGAAGAATATGTTTCCAAAATGGAATTTACGGCTCAATGTTAATGAAAAATCAGTGTTACGTGGAAAACGAACGCAGCCTCGTCGCCCTTTTATCATCATCAGCATTCTTGGGCTCGTTCAGATACTTGCCAGCTGTTTTCCCGGAAAAGCTAGTGAAGATCGCAGCACCTTCAATTTGAACGTGTTCACGGCGAAATAAAATTTCGCAGACCGGCGGTTATTAACGGAATTGTTGGCATTACTGTTAGGTGGCGGGTGTTATTCAGTAACTGACCCGGTATTACATTTATTACCAGGAAAGAAGTACGTTTACGAGACACATCCTGTTAAAACGCGCTAATGCGCTTTATCACTGTTTTAATAAAAGGATTCCACTGTGGAATTCCGTGTTTTCTATTTTTTACGCGTTAATGTATTAATCATACGATCCGCGCCGGTTGGTAACGGTACGCTACCAGAGAACGATGAAACATTGGGTGGATAGGTGTAGTATTATGACATTGTGTGTGCTAACCATACTGAACGAGGTGTATCACTATCGAGTCTTCACCCACTTGAGTTTTAGTGATAACAGATTTCTGACTTCACTACTCGAATCCATGCTTGTAAAATAATTTCTATTTCGTCGATCATGTTGCAAGTTCTGATTATGGTTTACGTTCTTATTCAATTACAATTTTGACTAATAGATTGCGGTTCTTTGTGCAAAATAAAAATATTTACAAAACAAAGGTTAAAATAACATGTATCTCTTCTTAATAATAATTATAAATTGCTTGAATATTCTCGCAGTTTTCAGTCATTCATTCGCAGAAAATCTATTAATAAATAATACGCAGTCTATTAATAAATAATATCCATGCCGATATACAGGTAATTCACCGAGTTGAGCATTTCGAAATAAAGAGACTCGGTAACGAAATTTTATTCGATCATCGACGGTTTATTTAATACAGCGAATAGTATTTTCAGCATTTGCTAAAATTCATTTTGTTCGATGTTTTTTTGTTTGAATTGTTTTCCGCGAGCCCGTGAAATAAATGCTTTAATCACGAAATGTTCACGGTACGTATTAAAACGCATTAAAAGATCTCAAATACATCGACATGCTTATACCAATTTAACATAAAAATATAAAATTCATTAAACTTACTTCCCGTAGTTCGAACTCCTACGGGATCAAACGAAAATTAATCTGGATCGTCTTTCAGCTGGAATATTAAATTACATCGCTACAAAATAAAACTATGTAATTAGAAGTGCATCTGCCAGTGCCTTAATAAAGGCAGGCACAAAGAGGCAATTAATAAAAGTAGGTGCTCCAACAACTCGTTTATGAAATTACATTAAGTTGAAGTGTCAGTGGTTAGGTCAGTGCGAATATTCGAAAGAGAATCCTCGGGCACTCGGGGAAGTTAACTTTCAGAGAAATAAAATTGAGTATAAATGAACCATGAGCTCTCGATTTATATCATCAAGAAGGACGGTTATGATAATGAAAGAACTTGGAGCTACAGTAAATTATAGCACCATCTTTAGATCGCTTTATGCAGAAAATTCAATTTTCGTGCTCTCCACGCGAGTGTCCATAAAACCGGTCATTGTTCTAGAAATGGAGTTATTTTATTCAAATATTCAAAGATAACACTAATCTACTTAATTGTCACCGTTTCATTTCCTCGTATTCTGCGTCAAAAATTAAATTTTTCAATACAGAAGCTCGCCGATGCATAATATATGAAATTATGAGTAATTGATCCTTGTTGTTGCAGCTTCGTATTTTACGGGTAATTACCAAGCCAAGAAGCAAAATTACAAGAAACAGTAGCGCAGCTAGTATGAACTTCTGCATCGGAAACGGAAGACCTAATTACCTCCGCTACATCTGAGACTGCGGGAAAATGAATTTCGAGGATCGAAAACATTTCTAATTAGCCTGGCGATTTTATAAATGTAAATGCTACACTGAGAAAAAAATCCTGCCGAAACAAAACAAATATATGTTGATTCAATAAGATGTACTATTGAATAGTGCCAATATTATATGAACTTATTTTAATATTTAATACTATTGAATTTCAATAGCAAAACTCACTTCCGCTAATCATATAAGCCAATAGCTTGACCATCAATGTTTTCAAAAAAATAAGATATGGCCTCGAACCAATTCCAGTATAAATCAATACATTTCTCAAATTTTTTTAACAAAAATGGTAGCCAATTATTTACTTTTGTGTGGAAATATCGGCGTTTTTTTATTCTAAAACGCTTAATAAGTGCGACTTAGCTGCCTTTTAATTGCAACTAACCTTAGCGATAAACGTTTTTTTTTTAACAACATATCTGATTGAAGGAAAAAAAGAAATATTGCGAATAATAATATACGGTATTGAATCAAATACTATTTTCAATCATTTCATGATAGACAATTCAAATACATTACGATTTGCTTCTAAATTTCATATTATTGAAAAGAATACATTGATATTCATCGAAGTAAAAAATTACAATAACACGCGTGTTATTGAAGTAACTACTTTTTTTCTCAGTGTAGAATGCGCAATATTTTCGGAACATGTTGCAATTGCTCGAGTCAGAAATTCACATTTTATATCGCGCAATCAGTCTCTTTTACCACGTTTTTAGTAGCTCGCTTTCTTGTTTGTTTGTCTGTCTGTCTGTCTGTTCGGTGGCAAATTTTGCAATTGATTTTAAACTAACTTCCCGATGATCTAGAGGCTTGAAATTTTAAACATAGCTCAGAACTGGATGACAATGCATTATTCAAAAATGAATTAATCCCTCGTCCCTCGCCGCGGGACGCTCGGTAGTACGTAATCGCGTTCAGCGATCCCCACTTCGCGCGCCAGCGCTCCCTACTCCACTACGCGTTCCCACTCTGACTCATCCCCACTCCACTGACCCGCTTCGCACCGAAGGAGCTCAGTGTTCGTTTGAGCTCCGTGCCGTGTTTACAATGTTACTACGTATTATTATACTGTAATGTTTGTTACCAATCGAAAGGACAGTTACACCGAGATTTTCGGTCGAACATTATTATCTTTGACATTTTACCACGGCGTTTGTTTTCGATAGGACGCGGTTGGAATACCGTCTGAAATTTACTACATGTCTCTGTTATAATCTCATCAAAATGTTCCAAATCGATTGTAAAATTTCACACATACAAAACTAAAAAGCAGAAAATAATTATTTAAATAAAAATAAATTTTTTAAAAACACCACGTTTTTAAAATGGACTAAAAAGTATAAAATAATTTTTTCCAGCCCCCTACAGACTCCTAACCACGTGCAGATAATCCTGAAAATTTGTGATTGTGAATTTTGAACAGCTACGCAAATACTTGTAAGATTTAAAACGAAAAACGTGGGGCGCAAAATAATAGTAAGGAGTGCAGAGAGTAGCAGCCGTTGAGAAATCTCACACAACAGTTCATATCATTTGCGAAGCAATACAATTTTTAGTAATTTGGATGAAAAATTCATGCATCAATTATCTATTGCAGGCGCCCCACGTTTTTCGTTTTAAATCTTACAAGTATTTGCGTATGTAGGTGTTAAAAATTCACAATCACAAATTTTCAGGATTATCTGTACGTGGTTAGGAGTCTGTAGGGGGCTAGGAAAAATTATTTTATACATTTTAGTCCATTTTAAAAACGTGGTGTTGTTAAAAAATGTATTTTTATTTTTTACAATGAAAACAATTTTTCCTGAAAATCAGTCAGTATGTAGTCACTCGCATTGTGACACATACAAAGATTTAGTTCGCAGTTAGATAAAGTTGATCCGTAAGTCACGATCTGAGGATCTCTGTCGTTGACAACATAATATTCCCGCGTCCTTTTTGCGTGAAATATATGAGGCCATATAAACGATACACGACATTTATCCGCGAAAAATCGCATTACAAATTGTGGAACGTCCCTTCTGGTCGGTGTCAGAGTGAGTCCTCTGGTGGTTAAACTGCACGTACATTTGTTATGTGCACACTTAACAACGCTTGCATGCATTGTACGCTGTAGTTGGGTCTAGTTTATGGGATCATGGTCGCGGATGTTCGTTGCGTGGGGCGTCGATTGGTGAATGGCTTGTGTTGTGAGTTTACGTGAGATATATGCTATTAAGTGTTATTGCAAGATTGCATATCCATGGGTATCGTCGAACGCATCCTGAATATGGGCAGAAATGCGATCGTAACACTTCCTCGGTTAATGATTTATGCTATCGGCGCCTGCACCGCTGCTGCTACACCAAATCCGTTCGAATTTGGACGTTCAAAAAATAGAATATCTATCATTATTTTATAGTTCCTAAAAATCTGCAATTTTTAGCAGAAATAGAAGTTGTAATCATCAATTAATATCTTACATTTTGAAAATCGACTTTTGAGGAACGTGGATTTTTCAAGTATCTCTCACGAGTATGTCTGCCCATTGCCAACCATTTCTACTCGCCGAGTTAATAAATATTATAATATTTAATATTTACATTAATATGCTCGTTGCATATGAATGAGAACCGAATTAATTTTTACGTGCATTGTGCTCTCCATACTAATGGCAATATTAATAATTTATGAATATTCATTCATCCCATCTCACTAAAATCAAACATAAACCAGTACGAAATTAAAGTGAAAATTTCTCGTGTTCACCAATTACAAAATAAACCATCAATCTTCTCTGGGATATATGAAAAAAGTAATATAATATCATGCCACCAAAATTGATAATAAATGTAATTATATCTGGGAAGATGCAAGAAAGAATTTCGTGAGTCGACTAATTATTAAATAAAATCTAAATCGTCCCCAAAATATATTTAAAAAAATTCATGACATCAAGTCTCCAGAATTAACTGTCGAAAATCAATGAAAATTAACAATTTACCGCGTACACAATCCTGATAGGAACACGAAAAAAAATCCGAAAAATGATTAAAAGCGATGAGTGGGATTTCAGTATTTATTTGGAGCAATGAATAACAAAGTGCAAGTGTTATGCTCGAAGTAGGTTTCCGAGGCGACTGTACGTAGATCCAACACTGCTTATTAAAAAGGCGACGGCCGAGCACCTCTTCCATTCTCCTCCGAAGTTCAAATAAAATCACTGAAGCACCAGCGTGTCGGTCATATTATAGTATTTATTTAAATTATCTGCGCACACAAACGCGTCGGTGCGCCGTGATAAAATTACAGCTACTTGCCGTGTACCGCCGCGGCATTGCACGAATAAGCAATCTACAATTCGCTGCCTCGGGGACTTCGCCGACGAATACATTAACCCTATCGAGAAATGAGCTTGTTCGGTATCCGGGCGACTATTAAAACAACTGAAATGCTACAAAGACGTTACACCGTAAGGAATCACGTACTATACTCGCAGCCAAAAATATAACTGGCCGCTTATTGCCTAACGTTTCTGGTTTTACTGTTTCAGTAAAGCATACTCCTCCAGCATTATGCAGAGGGCAAAACGAGACAAAAGTGTACGCAGAAATTGTTCTGAACGTGATTGTTGGACTGTGGATTTCGTGCATTTATGGCAAAAATGTGTAGATGGAATTCGAAACAGTAAAAATGTATTCGATAATGCTGGTGCATTATTATACTACTATACTTATTATAATAAGTATACTATTAATATATACTAATAATAGTATATATATATACTAATATAATAAATAATATATACATATAATATAATATATAATATATACTAAAAATAGTATACTATTATTATAAGTATACTTATTATAATAAGTACTATACTATACTACTATACTATTATAGAAATACTAATTTCCTATTAGGTATTTAAAAAATACCTAACCTGGTATTTTTTAAAAATTTATTTTTATTTAAATAATTATTTTCTGCTTTTTAGTCTTGTATGTGTGAAATTTTACAATCGATTTTGAACACTTTGATGAGATTATAACAGAGAGATGTAGTAAATTGTAGGTTTCGCGGGGAGGTGAACAGGTAAATATTTAATTGTTATTTCTCCGAAACGGATAGACTTTTTAGAAAATTCTTTTTTGAATAATGCATTGTCATCCAGTTCTGAGCTATGTTTAAAATTTGAAGCCTCTAGTTCATCGGGAAGTTAGTTTAAAATCAATTGCAAAATTTGCCACCGAACAGACAGACAGACAGACAAACAAACAAGAAAGCGAGCTGATAAAAACGTGGTAAAATAATATAATTTTGATTAATGTTTACAGACGCAACACAGAAATTTATGTATTCTTGAAAATGGTCTAAACCTTGGACCGAAACGTCGAATTAAATTTCATGTAATTTTTGCATATTTGCTATATTTTTCCAAAGTGATCGAACCAGTGCGCCAATAACAATAATTGTAGTTTATCTTTCCAAATGTAGTAACTGTTCAATAAAAAAATTTGTACCCACATACCCTTCAAAGTAAAGCAACTATATGGAGCTAAATCTTGCGTCACCAACTTCTACCGAATTCCAATAAGAAATCTGCAAAGGAGCCTAAACGGGACAGGTGTCACGGAAGCTGCAATTCTGACGATCATTCTGAAAATTGGGTTGGATCCTCGTCGGTGACAGCCAGGTCGCACCCTGCACTTAAGAATCTAGCGGATCCAGGTGTCACGGTGGAGCCCTTGAGAATGGCAGAAGTGGTATTGACAGTACCGCACTTGTTGTCGGAGCGGCAGATGGACTGTCGGCGAGTGCGAGGACAGGTAACAAAGAGAGAGAGAGAGAGAGAGAGAGAGTCGGGGCGCCAAGTAACTCCGGAAAATTCATTGCGTAGTAATTACTCGACGCGCATTTGCACTCGGTCTATGTTCATTCACCGACGCCACACCGCAGAGGAATTCATCGTCATCCCGAAGCGGAGGCACGCCGCTAATAGAAATGCCCGTTAGGATGTTGGCTACGTCTTGAAGCGTAACCGGCGCGCAACGCTGGAACGGAATCGAGCTCGATTCTTTCTTCTTCTTTGTCGTCTTCTATTCTTGACCGGCCGCGAAACGATTACCGAGGACAATGTATCACGATTGTCCCCGGCTACTTAACGCACCGTTCTATCACGAAACGATGACGCGAATCTCATTATTCCATTTCCACCGGTCTCCTCACCGCCAGTAATGACAGTTCCCAGGACTATTAAGACGAGCTTAGAGTGATTTCCGAGAGAGTATCGGGACTTTCAAACAGGGACAGGCATCCATGACAATCCGTTGACGAGCATGAGTCACATGTTGCCAGCAGCAATTCGAGGCGAATGGAAAAGCTTTCGAACAGGTTGCTCGGACAGGATCCACTCAACGTTTTCCTGGACGCGTAACGTGCTTGGATGAGAGTCGACGTTGAGACGACTGCTCCTGCTGCTGCTGCGATTGCTATGTCTACGACTGCTATGGTTGCGACTAGCTTCTACTCCTGATACTGATGCTGCTCCTGCTCCCCATGCTGCTGCGTAGCGCGAAGTAGCCCCAAGATTTATGGCATCCGCTTTACTACATTTTAATGCGGCACATTCGCCCGGTTTAAAGAACGGGATCACGTTCGCCGGCAATCATTTACGATATTATTTTACCCGATGATAATATCGGACAGCGATACAAGCGTGGCTGATACGCGCACTTCAGCTGCTTTGAACAGTTGCACATCGCCGATATGGGGATGCCCAAGGTGTCTCGGAAAACTAGTCTGAGGAACGTCGTAAAGTGTCTGTCCTTGGTTATTATCGAGTGTTAGGCCGCTATTAGACGAGGCCACCAGTGGCCCAGCTCGTCGTGGGGCATTGAATCATATGGAGCCTACTACACGAGGTCACTTGGTGGAGCCACCAAAAATTGTTGCCCATCTGGTGGACGGCATCGGCAACCGGCCGGGCAACATTTGGTGGCGCCGCCACCAGCCGGGGCATTGATTTGAATGTAGCCTATTAGACAAAGCCACCAAAGTTGCGCCACCAGAATCACGGAAACATGAACAATTGACGACATTGACGTTCAAATTACCACCACATTTATCGTAAAATGTTTATCGGAACGCTTGCTGGCACCACCTGAACCGATTCATAAAAGCTGTTCAATTCGGTGGCGCCACCAAGTTGCCGATTCATTAAATGTGCCGAGACACTGGTGGCGCCACCAAGTGTCCTCGTGTAATAGCGGCCTTACTGTGACCGATCCGCAGGCTTTCGATTTCAGAAAAATCAACGGTTTGTTTG
>CM052286.1:2224554-2239104 GCA_028455765.1 Lasioglossum oenotherae | reverse complement strand
TATAACTTAGAGATTCGCATGCGAGCGAACAATTAGTTATCAACGCAATATTGTGTGGTAGTTTTTTTATTATGTTTGTTGATACCTATTATTATTATGACTGTAAAAATTTTATTCAATAAACATCGTAACAGCAGCGAGCTGAACTGTTACGCCGCAGGGGCCGGGTTCGAATCCCTTCGTGGTAAATTATTTTTTATAGTTTTTTAAAATGAAAAATTAATTTTCAATTTGTATTTGTATTTATATTTATATTTGTTGTTTGTTGTGTATTATTATTTTAATATTATTATTGTTTTATAATTATTATCTTTTGTATGTGTAGTAATAGATCTAGTGTTTCTTCTGTAAAGTAATAAGTATTATTTTCAATTAGTCCTTTAGCGAATAAAAATATTTTGTTTAAAATTTATTTAACATTGAAAATGCATTTTCCATGAAAAAAACAATAAAAAATAATTTACCACGAAGGGATTCGAACCCGACCTGCGGCGTAACAGTTCAGCTCGCTGCTGTTACGCCACACCATTGCTTGATAACAATCTGAACTAAACTATATATATTAATGCAAATATATAATATTTGCATTATATAATATATAATTCTCTATTTCTCTATGAAACTTTAATTGCAAATATCTCGATAACTATTGAGTGTCTGCCCCTATAATGGGGTATTTTCATAATCAGGGGAACGAGATCTATAACTCTGTGAAGTCTGAACAAAATCCGTGAGGGACAGAGCGGGGGTTCTCCTTGTTAGTGTCATTATAAATGCATTAAACCTGCAACCTATTAATAAATATGTAGTAAAGACTCGAGGCATTTGAATAGTGTAAGAAAAGCGATGTTTACAAGAATTTTTGATCGAGTATTGAAAGAAATATTTTTGGAAGTTCGTAATATTTTAAACACGGTTAGGTAAAGACTAAATAATTTTTAGCAAATACAGAGATTTCCCAGTTCTCTCGTTCTCCTTGTTAGTTGCATAATTTTCCATGATATGGATTTTGCAGCATTTGATCGGTTTCACACGGAGGAGCAAATTAAGTTGGGAAGCGAGGGAGCAGGGTTAAAAAGGGCCAGCGGATTACCAGTGGCATTACCGAATGGCACGCCAGCAAACACGTCTGTTTACTCCGGAGCTCGGTCTCAGGGTGCAGCCTCGTACATATTGCGAAATACCCTGAACACACGTCTGCGAAGTGCCTGGCAGCGCTTCCTGCGGCCCTTCCTTCCCTTCCTCGTTCCCTCTGTTCCTCTTCGAGTACCTATCCGGCATGTTCGCCACCTTTCCTCGTCTCGAATCGGACCTCTTCTAACCCTGCAGCGTGCTTCTGGCGTATCGGGACAGTAAGCTCCCGGGCTAAATAACAAGTGGCCGGATTTACCTATCCGCCTCCACCTTATCATTTTCATTGTCATATCCACGGTCCACGGGTTTCCCCCGATCTATGTTCGCCTCTTCGATCTACAACACCGGACCCGGTAATTAGGCGACCCATCGAAGGCAGAACTGCGTGATTCTGCAAGAACCCGACCACCTCGAACGCAACACCTACGGCAAGATACTCGAGCGAAGCATTCCCCGTGCTCGAACAAGCACACGCACGCCGAAGAATGGCCGTAGAAAATCGCTCGCCGCATTCGTTCGCAACGTCATGATGATACGGTGAATTTGTCCGGGGTTTGTGAATTGTTATCGATAACAAATACTTGTTACCAGATGCTGCTGTCGGGGATGAACTCGCCCGGCGATTTCCATCGGACGAGCATACGCTGCGACCTTCTTTTTCTGATAGGAAATTGTGTGGATGAGTGGCCACTGTGATTTAGAGGCTATCTTCATGGCTGCAAAAAGTGTTTGGTTTAGATAAATGCCTGTCGACCGCCTGATGCGATTATGTTGTTCGAGGCGTATGAAGTTGTACGACATAGGCAGACATGAAGTTGCTAGGAAATCGTGAGATATTCTTGCGAGCATCATAAAAATGAACGAAAGTACATTTACATACGTACGTGTACAAAAGTGCACGTTCGCTGTTGATCCATTGTCTGTGAAAATTGTTTCGTAAACACTTGTAAGAAAATAATCCATCACAGTATTTTTCTAAATTTTTTAAACGTATTGTTTCGTTTCAGCAACTATATTAATAAAATTATTTGATAAATCGCTAAAAATAAAAAAGAAATAATGTCGGAGAAAATTACTTGGTCTTATATGAATGAATAAATGAAACGCATATTTTTCAGGGTTTTTTTGGGCGATAACCAGCTTACCTAGTAATCTTGTAAGTCACCAAAAGGGTTAATCAGTTCGATACGTTTTTATTGGCTCACATTTTGGTCGCCCAATGCGATCAAGTTAGATCGCGATAGTGATGTGTAGTGTTTGAAGTCGCATAAATACAGGGCGATTCGATCTTCCATAATACTTTCGTGGCGTACGCACCACGGTCGTACGTGGTCCAGTCGTTAAAGGAATAGAAGGAACACCGGCAATAACATCGATTTATAATCTTGTTAGTGTGTAACGCCCGAAGCCAGCGGCTCTCATAACCATTTATGTCATTACCGAGATCAGACAACTATTTTATCTCGGTACATTGAGTACGGCCCCGCGCAATATTACCAGCATATAATTGCAGTCGTCGTTGTGTAACTTAGGATTTAATCGTACGTAAGTTCAGAATGTACCGTCTCCCCCCTCTCTATCTCTTCCTCTCCTCCCGCGCATCCCACGGGATAAATCACTCTTGCCCGGCCGCGGAATAATACAATGTTGATTTAGGTTTAAACTGCGACCCGAAACCTCAAACTGCACCCGGCAGCCGAGTATGAATATTCAGCTGTTATCTTTAACTACTGATTTGACGAGCCAACCGAAACGGCCGCCCTCGTGTATCAAGCGTGTTCTATCGAAATCCTCTCTCCATCGATTCTCCGGACTCTTTCCTTTTTTTTACTCTTTTTCACGTCACGATCAAAGACAATAAGGTTAATTCGACGATCAAACAGTTTATTATCGAATGAACCGCTTCGATATCGGTAAGTAGCTTTAAAAACGTCACCGCGACGGCAACCCGGCCGGCGAGCGCACGCACGATTTATAATCGATACACGATTCAACGGGGACAAGCCTTTCTGCGACGTAATTATAACAGTAATACCTTTATTAAAGTTCCGTTATGCTAATCCAATTCAAACGGGACGAGATGTCTCAATTTCGGTAAATAACGCCCGGCTAATGAGATTAATTAAACGAGAATATTTATCCATCGGTTGTAATTTGCTTCCCTGCGGATCTACAGTGACAGCTTTTGTTGGATGAGTGCAAAAAGCTCGTGCTCAATTTACGGAAGTGGTGGGTACCTTATCGCAATTTGGCACACTGAGAAAAAAAGTAGTTACTTCAATAACACGCGTGTTATTGTAATTTTTTACTTCGATGAATATCAATGTATTCTTTTCAATAGTAGGAAATTTAGAAGCAAATCTTGATGTATTTGAATTGTCTATCATGAAATGATTGAAAATAGTATTTGATTCAATACCGTATATTATTATTCGTAATATTTCTTTTTTTCCTTCAATCAGATATGTTGTTAAAAAAAAACGTTTATCGCTAAGGTTAGTTGCAATTAAAAGGCTGCTAAGTCGCACTTATTAAGCGTTTTAGAATAAAAAAACGCCGATGTTTCCACACAAAAGTAAATAATTGGCCACCATTTTTGTTAAAAAAATTTGAGAAATGTATTGATTTATACTGGAATTGGTTCGAAGCCATATCTTATTTTTTTGAAAACATTGTTGGTCAAGCTATTGGCTTATACGATTGGCGGAAGTGAGTTTTGTTATTGAAATTCAATAGTATTAAATGTTAAAATAAGTTCATATGATATTGGCACTATTCAATAGTACATCTTATCGAATCAACATATATTTTTTTTGTTTCGACAGAATTTTTTTCTCAGTGTGCAAATACTTACAAGTTTTTATTTAAACCGTTACGGACCAAGAATTTTTGCAATATTAGTCTACATCAGTGTTGATATATTGATATATGTACGTTAGTCTTCAAGACGAAATAAAAGTACGTGCACATCAATTTGCAGAAAAATTAAAAAATCCACTGATTAATCCACTTAATCAAAGTTGAACATGTAGACTGAGAAAAAAAGTAGTTACTTCAATAACAGGCGTGTTATTGTAATTTTTGACTTCGATGAATATCAATGTATTCTTTTCAATAGTAGGAAATTTAGAAGCAAATCTTGATGTATTTGAATTGTTTATCATGAAATGATTGAAAATAGTATTTGATTCAATACCGTTTATTATTATTCGTAATATTTATTTTTTTCCTTCAATCAGATATGTTGTTTAAAAAAAAACGTTTATCGCTAAGGTTAGTTGCAATTAAAAGGCTGCTAAGTCGCACTTATTAAGCGTTTTAGAATAAAAAAACGCCGATGTTTCCACACAAAAGTAAATAATTGGCCACCATTTTTGTTAAAAAAATTTGAGAAATGTATTGATTTATACTGGAATTGGTTCGAGGCCATATCTTATATTTTTGAAAACATTGATGGTCAAGCTATTGGCGGAAGTGAGTTTTGCTATTGAAATTCAATAGTATTAAATATTAAAATAAGTTCATATGATATTGGCACTATTCAATAGTACATCTTATTGAATCAGTGTACGAAACTTTATGCAGAATAAAAATTTTCTTCATTGATGTCAGAGACAGAATTCAAATCGATGTTTCATTCTTTCTTTAACCCTTTCAGTCACCATTCGAGTGCAAAGGGTTAATAGTTTTAACAAGTTGACGCTATTCCTCCCCGCTTTCGCCATGGTTAGGGTCACGTGACGTGTTCCGGTTCTGGCAGAGAGGGGGTAACTTTTTCCCCTGAATTCAAATCAATTCTCCTGATCTGGCGACTCTGGTTTCATCAACGCCGTCCTATCATTTGATGGGTATTTTACATGGCACCGAAAAAGCATTTCTGCACTGAGAAAAAAATCCTGTCGAAACAAAAAAAATATATGTTGATTCAATAAGATGTACTATTGAATAGTGCCAATATCATATGAACTTATTTTAATATTTAATACTATTGAATTTCTCACTTCCGCCAATCATATAAGCCAATAGCTTGACCATCAATGTTTTCAAAAAAATAATTGACTGATTTGAAGGAAATGATTGAAGGAAAAAAAGAAATATTACGAATAATAATATACGGTATTGAGTCAAATACTATTTTCAATCATTTCATGATAGACAATTCAAATACATCAGGATTTGCTTCTAAATTTCATACTACTGAAAAGAATACATTGATATTCATCGAAGTAAACAAATTACAATAACACGCGTGTTATTGAAGTATCTACTTTTTTTTCTCAATGTAGTCTACTGGGTTATCAACTTTCAATTTCTCTTGAAAACGCTTTTAATGTTATTGCTGCCTGACCAATAGTAAGAGTATTGTAAATCAATTTGCTGTTAGTAAAAAATTTAGTTGCAAAAAATGTTGTTTATTGACATGAATTTTATCTGCAAATCGGAAATGAATTTTTATACTGATCCAATATTTTCGTGAACATTCGTGATCCCCACATGGATCACGATCGGAGACCCGGTAGCTAGCAACTAGTGTTGAATCCGTAAAAACGATGGCGAAACGGAAGCCGGGTAAGAAAGAAGAAAGGGAAATAGCTTTTTCCGGCTTTCGAACATCGCAGCCTTGAAAATATAGGTTGACTAGGCTGTAGCTAAAGGGTTTGAAGGAGCCGGGTAGTTGAATACTTGGGTCACGCCCAAGTATTCTTCGATAAAAGCGTCGAAGTACCTATGTACTATGACTCACGGCCTGTACGAGCTCCGCCATTTTTTTGCTGCGCTGCCATTTCGCGTGCATCGACGCTGCGAGCCGGTTTTCATAACATGACAATTCCACGGGCAAACTATACCCCTTTGTGGCGCGCGAAAAACCTGGCGAATAGAAATGGCAGTACCATCATGGGCCGCCGGAGAAATTGAGAGTGATGCCAGCCGATTTCCTTTTCTACACTTGCGATCTTATCTTTTCGAGCACTGTATCGAGTGATCGAATTATTGCAGTACAATAAAACGATTTGTCTCATTAATAGACTACGTAATTTCATGGAAAATAATAATTATCTGTATTAATCGAATAAAAAGCTGCAGTCTAATTATTATACGTATGTACTTTTTTTAATATTAGAATTAGCAAAAAATTCTGTGCTCGTCATTTTGTGATGTAACGTTATCTATTTGATTTGTTACCGGCGATGTTGCTAAAGAAGCAACGAGCACTCATAGTGAATTTAATCACGATAAATAATTGTAGATAGCGATAAATATTTCTAGCAGCGTCAGTTAAAATTATATCTCGGCACAAGTTCTTTGACCCTGTTGCAAATATATGCATTTCGAATAACATTATAGCACTTTGTATTCGGTGCGAAGGAGTACAGAATAATAATTAGTTTCTGTCTAACGTAAATGCATGCTATAGAAAATATATATCAGAGCTTAAATTACTCTGCATAAACACGGTAACATACGGCGTTCACATTCGTGACCCGAAGCAATAAGGAATTCATTAAGCCTTATGCACCTCTTTCAGTGTGAACATTCCGGTTCAAAGTCGTCTGAAGGTCATATTATTCAATCCTCGTTGAAAGAGCTGCAGTCACTGAACTCTTCCCTTTGATGCACCCAGAGAAGGGACTTGAAATTCTATTTACTTTTTATCTTCTGCTGTATGATAATTATTGCATACTCCCTGTACGTTGCTTCATCACATTCCCCATAATATAATGAGATACGCCTTCAGTAACAATTCTCAAATGAAATTTATACAAGCTGAACATAAGTAACAGACTATCAGATACATTCTTGTGCAATTTCAAGATCTACATCGTCTACACGAGAAGCATGCCATTTCCGGCGAAGGTGATATTCGAACCGTGATATCTCCGTAATAAGAAATCATATGATAATGATTCTTTGCTCATTTTGAAGCACCACGCCTGGACTTTGAAATTCTGTAACTAGTCTATCCGAGGAATGAAATATAACATAAATCAAATCAATTTGATTGACAATTTGATTGTGACAAATAGAATACGATGCAGTCAAAAAACCATTGTTGGCCTTAAAATTCAATGTTAATTTTGCGGTACCTTTCTTACGTCAATTTCGCGACATAAAACGTCTATACACCCTGTATATTTCGTCACGCATATGCGAATGACAACGGGTTCAGCACTTTCTAGATCGAATCCAACTGGCAGGTTCATCTTGACGACTCACAGTGTGTCGAGTATATGGGAATTCGGGAAAAAAGTCATAACTCTTAAACTGTGCAATTTTCGAGTAAGTTACCTTAACCAGTTAACTGCGTTCGACGTGTATACACGTCAATCGAAATCTCTGCTGCGTTGCACTAACAATAACCTTTTCACGCATGAATTATTAATTTTTTATCAAATAAAAATGTAATCCTTCCTCGCTTTTCGTGAAATTTATAATAGGACCATTTGCCCTGCGTTCGACGTGTACACTCGTCAGTGCTTGATTTTTAATATTTACTAATTTTAATTTTTACAACTAAATTCCACAGTTAAGAGGTTAATACTTTTTTTAAATAAAATGCAAAGGCGAATCGATTCGTATATAAAAAAAAATGTTTTCCTAATTATTAAAAAAATATTGTTTTTTTCAAATGCGATAACTTCGTTTTTTATGTTTTTTTTTCATTGAGCTATTTTTGATGGACTTGTTGAAGTCGCCATTTTTCCGCGACGGAACATATTATATAAATAACACGCATAAACTAAATGATGTTCATATAATGCAACACACAATAACGAAAATACTATTACAGAATATTATAAATATAATATGTAGAATAAACATAAATACCGCAGGAAATGAATTTACAGGTTATTAATGCTTCAGTTTCAAGTCTGATACTTCTGACCACGACGGCTATCGTATTAACAATTGAAAATAATGGACTGTATATTTAGAATAACATAATGAGTAAACATATAGTGTCTTATCGTTTCGCGCGGACTCAAGTAGGAACTCGATAGACTACGTTAAAGGCGTGGACAGCGAAAGATTTGTGTATATTTATGCACTTAAGGTCGACCGTCATATCAAGTCTAATGTGCTTGAAATTAATATAATACAAAATCTCAAAGGAACCTTTTGGTACTTTCTTTAATACTGAATTGAAAGATTGTCAATATTTAAACAATTTTAAAACTACATAAATAATTTATAAGAATAAAATCGAACACATATGTAAGTACTTATCAAATGGCATGCGTTTAAAAATAATTGCAACACATTTCTTCGAAAGACTACGCAGAAATCAATATGGTTTTTTATTATTTTCTCCACTTGAGCAAATGTGAGCAGATTCAAACCAACGCGAAATTAAAGCTTAATATGCCACCAATTACTGTAAAAAAATTCACTGGTTTACTTTGATGTACTTTTTTTTAAACTCTAATCCAAGTTGATAAGTGTTAAACATAAAAAATTAGGACAAATTGCGATTATTTAAAAGAAAATGTTGGGCAGATTGAAGGTCTTATAATAAATTTATATATTATATATTTATACATTATATATAAATTTATATATATATTATTTATAAATTAAAGCAGGGTGCTAAACACACCCTGTGAAAATCAAATTAAAAAACCAAATAGCTTGCGAGGGACGCACGTTTGAAAAAAATGCACGGAATTTGAGGGTAAAGTTTCAGCCTCAATTTTAACAACAAATTCATTTATTCCGTTAAAATGTAAGGCAGTCTTAGAAACTACGTTTTGTTACGAACATTTTAGGATACATAAATTTGCCGATCTTACATATTGATTTTCGAACTTTGTTCCATTGGACGACACACTGTGCGACTGTGCGTGACGTGATAGATCGAGAAGGCTTCATAACAACTGATTGTTACGTGACACGGTCGGAACGGGGAAACGAACTTGAACCAGTGACCCAAAGAAGGCGGCGTCGAGGCATTCCGTTCTCCTCGGAGAAGGAATCCTACTCCTCAGAGAGAAAGAAACCGAAAGAGAGAGAGAGAGAGAGAGAGAGACAAATAAAATAAGAAAAATAAATAAAAAAGATCGTCGGGACATCGCGTCAGAATATGAACGCGTGGAGAATCGTTACCAGAAACGCAAACATCGGCTACTTACGCGGAAAACATCTCTCGCGGCGGTGCTCGAGGTTAGCATTCGCTTGTGTGTCTCCGCTTTGAGCAAAGTTTGCACACAGCCGCAGATGCCTGCACGGCTAGCCGGTGACGGTTCTATAGCGTTCTCTCTCATAGTTTTTTTCAACAGCACGGGGACGATGCAACGCGGTGCGCCGCGCTTCGTTAGTACAACGCGCGAGCATGCGTTTCCGCGAAGCAGAATTCCACCGGCTAACGTCCTGTCATAATTACACATCCACCCGGAGTCTCGGTGTTTTCGTTTTGATTGGCGAAGGTTGTCGCGGCACGCTCGATACTTGATGAGCAGCCACGAGACCCGTAACCGCGATGCAACGCCGGTGCAGGCGGCTCAACTCGGCGCAGCGAGCGGCGCAAAAAGATGCAGTGGTACACGTGACTCAGCGAGATCGTGAAACGCTGCACCGCCAGCCACCGGACTCCCACCGATACAAGATATTGCCGTTTTATTGGCTTTCCGCGAAGATTATAGCGTGTTAATCTGTTATGGGCTTTCACGCCCGAAGAATGCGCCACACTGGGCCCCGCAACATCGTTTTATCCCGCTTCAAAGTGCAATTTCTACAGAAAAACGAATTGAATGGCACTAATTTTAGTGCGAGTGCTCCTTAATGTGTAGCTGATGTGTGGCCTGATAGAAGAATAGAATACTATTTTTGCATCCTCCGAGATATCGTCACTCATTAGTGATGCTTTTACATTTCATAGGCACGCTGAATCGTTTCTTTTGCAATTTCTTCCTCTCAAGAACGATACAGAGGACGTTGAATAATCCTGAATGTTTGTCTCATACATTGAGTCGTAACATTTCGTATCTCGTTTTATTTATTAACAAAGTACAGAATTATATTCAACCAATTGTACAATTAAAAAGATATTTTTAATCTTCGTTTTTATATAAAATCCTATTACTAAGCTTCTGGCAGATATTCGCCCTTAAACATAAATTTAATTCGCAACATGGTTGCGCAAATAATTCATTTCGATTTGTACGATCCGAAAAGATGAAAAAAGTAATTGTTGTGAAATCTTGCAGTTTCGGTGTTGCAAACTAATTAATATTTCGGAGCGGTTTGACAGGTAACTTGTTAAACAACCGCGATTGTTATAAAACTTGACCGGCTTCGGCTTCAAGTTCAAGTTAAATTATGTTCTGATTTAGCTCGGTTTTCGGATTTAGTATATCCTTCGTGATGGAGATTAGAATATTTCGGTATTATTATATAATGGGCGCAATGCACGCCGGTATATGGGCACTTACTGCTCGATTTAGGATTATGCATATCCTTATAAATGCGTCCATAAAAGTGTCAGCGTACACCGCTGGACAGTTGGATATTTGACAACAAAATTATTCGCCACTTGCCTTAACGTTCCCGTCTTAAAATGATATGTAGCATGCGATTTTATAACTACCTAACTCCTACGTAATGTGGTACTTTTATGGCAATGTCGTTAGATCGATCATTGTGGTTGCATCCTGCTTTTTGCAACATTTGTACTGGAACCGCTGCTTTTATAGCAATCTTTATAGTGGAGCACTCAGAAAAATCAGAATATGGATGCAATAACTATACTAAAGCTTTCTATACATTTAAAACACGTGCAAATTTGTAGAATGTACTGTGATAATACTGTTATTTTATTTTGGTTGTAATTTTCTCCTATATAATTTTCTTTCTTAATGAGACAATCTATAAAAATTGGAATTCTCATGAAGATTCTTAGTGCATTATGCTTCATCGATTTTAGTTGCAAATTAAAACATAAGATGTTGAATCAGTAGAACTTGAGATCGATAGACGATGTTTTCACTTTAGAAAATTGTGGTACTCGTTTATCTATTGTTTTCCTGCCACAACTCCGCCGACTGTTTACAATACTAGTTTCCGCTGTCAATGAAGGTAACGTTCGGAATAGGATTTTGTTCGTGGAATAACGACGGAGCCTCGTGCCGTGGCAACCCATGCGGAACCATCTTATCCATCATCTTTACCTTGTTAATCTCGGCTAAGTGACAAATGATCGTCGGATAACGAATATTCGTGTTTATGGATTGCTTCATACAATCTCAGAGTTTCTTTACAATCTCCTCAGTGCTGGATGTTGATTCAATCGACAACAATGAAGAACAGCTTAGAGCTCTAAACGCGAACCGGTATTTGCGTTCAAATTACTTTCTCTCTCCTGAATGCATTTCTCTCTCGCCGGTTTTCGCAGTGTTGCAGCCTAGTTTCAGCTTCCGTGGAAAAAAGAGCCAGTAATTTCTCACACAGTCGAGCAAGAAATTCTATCAAGATCCTGCATAGCATCAGGGCGCCGCGCCGCACGGTGGTCTAAAACGCGAAGTTTAGTGACATTTTGGTATAACTTCTAAGCTATTAAAGATATCGACGTGAAATTTGCGGTATAGGATATTAACGTGTAATCTTTTTTAATAATGTATAATGTGGTATACTTTTCGTTTATTTAATAGCTTTTTTTACTATTTTTTAAACATATTTACAAATTTAACAACTTTTAGCAAATTTTTTTCGAACGGAATACATTCAGCTTAGTCAGTATATTATTCTTCTAAATTTTTGAGAAATCGCTATTTGAATAAAATTTGTTTCTTAATTTTACAAAGCCTCCGGAGAAAATTGATCTGATCCTTATAAATTCACAATCTATGGTACCTGTATAAAGCACAAAGTGAAATGTAAACAATAATAAATATAATAAATTCAGATTTGTACGGAACGCCTCCATTCTTAATAAATGACAACAATATAAGTTTGGAGTAGGCGTGAAACTGTCGATCGGGCAAACGAATTCATCGATAGCATTTTTTTCCGAATATTGGTGGGAGAAACGGTCGTATAAGATGATTGTTTAAAACGTATACAATGTTCGGAGAATTATACTTAATTCTCCTTGTATATTAATATACACTGCACTAAACTATGGTAATACTGAACTAATGCATAAATAAACAAAATTTAAATAAACAGGAAAAAACATAGAATATAACGCTGAAAAAATTGTAGCATAGCATAAAGATTTGAAGTGTTTAGAGTTTAAAGTGTTTCTTAGTCGTCACGGAGTCCCGGCGATGGATGCGAGAACCAATACGCACAGCCGCACGGACGGCTTTAAACAATAATAACTTTTGATATAGGACGAGCTAGGAAATGATTCTTGCATGATTACATGGAGGAAAGTATGCTGAAAACTGTCCATTTTGTCAAATTCTATGACCTCTTATGACTCAAAAGATATTCCTTGCGAAGTCTTGATAATTTAGCAAATTTTCTTCATTACATTTAGCGTAACATTTTTAATGCATTACAAATACTAATTTTCAATTGACAAATGGTAATTTACAGCTTAAAGATAAACCTTTAATTTAAAAAGAAATTGGAAGTGAAATATTAAATAGGATCGTCAGGGCATCTTAAAGAAGAAAAGCAATTTTTTCCATGAGAAAGGCTATCTTCAAAACTTCCAACTATAATTGTTTGTTACAGTAATGGTTTTTATTAAATTTTATTAATATTTTCATTTTCGAGGTTGATGGATATTTGAAAGCAATAAACACTCAACAGATATCTATATGATACAGTTGGTTTTTGGGCAAAATGTCACTAAATTTCGCGTTTTAGACCACTGTGCGCTGTTGCATTTAGGCGGGTTTAAATGGAACGTTTAGACCGATTCTCCGAGTCACGATTAATCATCGCGCTACGCTATGTATCGTCTGTGAATCTCGCGCGCGCAATCTGTTCGACAAAAAGAATCGTGATTAATAAAGATATTCCCGACGGTTCGTGAAAAGTGAATGAAACCTATGCTATTCAGACGCGTTGCACGTGTTTCTCATGTAATCATGCACTCGTGGGAACGATGCTGTAATAAATTGGTTCGAACCGCGTCTCGGAATTGCGCTAATTGATTCATCTGGTCCTCGCAAACCGTGGAACTGAATTTTTGGTCGGGTCACTATTGTCTTTGTCCGGAAAATATTGTTGCGCGAATATCGATTTCTCCCTCTGATCTTGGCAATTGCATCTCGATCTGGCTCACAAAGTTTTTGCGTTTCTCTGAAGCATTTATTGCTTCTCCGGGAAAGCAATTTTGTTAAATGAAAGGTTTCTGAAGCATTTGCATGAGGTACATGTAAATGCAATTCTTTATATAATAATTTTAATAAATCTAAAATAATACAACAGGATCCTTAAATTCTACTTTTATATTGATTCTGGCCATGAATTCACAAAATCCACAGTCTGCTTATCAACGAAAAACAATAGAATAGAATTATACAAAAGTGGACACTATGTAATGAATTCAATCAAACTAATTATAGTCCATATTAAATGAATTTATACATCCGCAGAACTGTAATTGCTTTTCCAGTACAATATTCAATTCGCCACAGGAATCGACGTTATTAATGACAATTATTGATCCTTTGATGACGCAGATTGTACCTTATGCTATTATGCATTCACTGAAATCGCTGAAACGAACGACACGGAATAAAATTTCCCCTTTACAATAATTTGGCAGGATAATGCAAACACAGAAAGTTCGACAAGTGAAAAAATAGTAAACCACAGCGCATATACGGTACAGTGGAAACACATTTGATTGCAATTTAGTGCAGCGCGAGGGGCAAGATTCGTTGAAAAATAGATATGTTAGCAAACGAAAACGTTTATTGCTTCCTGCGTCGTTTGTCTGTAAATATTGGCGCGAGCGCCTGTATGGTTCACTGGCAAGTTTACCAGTTCTATCGCGAAATTTCACTATTTTAGCTTGGTTCAAGGTGTCCAAATTAGCGCTGCGGATACACCCGAGGTTTAAAGCTAGTGTACACTATTACAGGCTACACGGAGCTGGCTGGATAGATATTCCAACATTAAATATTGCGTTACATCTGAATACGGCATGCAAAGGGCGGTTAGGCAAAAACCCTTTGAGACCTGCAAGTGTACAGAATCTGATACCAACTTCTACTCAACTATTGCCAAATCTGGAAACATTAGAAATTTCCTTCCATATTTTTAAGAAGTCAAAGAAAAAGCATAAATCCATACATTTCAAAGAGGGATTAGTCTCTTGCTTACTTGAAAAATACTGCAGCCTACAACTTTGTAGACGCAATTCTCGAATTTTTTTGACTCGAATAACACTGTCCAACACCAAATTTGTTTTTAGTATACTGTTGGGTCCTTCTTATAGAGTTTTCTGCGCTGATTCCAAAT